>CM039598.1:56531842-56685066 GCA_022457205.1 Saccharum spontaneum
AGTAGTGGTCGGGTAGATGGCGCTGCTGGCCATCCAGTAGGAGCCGTGCTGCTTCCCTCCTCCCAACCTCATCACGAGCTCCATGTCCAGGGGCTCTTGGGTGGGGTCCTTGTCCTCCCCATGGCGCCGGCGAAACGCGGCGATGTACTCGGCGAGCTTGGGCTGGACGTTCGCGTTGGTGTACGCGTCCGGCCCGTCCTCCGGGTCGTACCAGTTGTCCGGATCCGTCGCTTTGCCCTTGTGAGAAAGGGCGTACCCCACCACCTCGGTGATCTCCTCCCCACCATGCGCCCCCGACTGCGAGGAAAACACAAACATGGTTATAGATAAATAGATTGAGCGCTACAATAAATAGATCAACAGAAGCATACCCATGCGTCCATGAACTGCGGGAGGGACCGGTTCCCTTGGTGGTGTGCTACCCCTGCATTGTTCAAGCGGCGCCCTCGACGCTCGTTTTTTCTCCTGGTAGCACGCGTCCGATCTCCAGTAGCGCACAATGGCCTCCCAGCATGCCGGGTCCTTGTCGCACCACGCCGGCATCCACTAAGAAACATCAAGTATTTGACATGTCAGAAGATGAATCGAATGTTTCACGGGAAGGAATGAGAACGAATGTTTCCAACTTAATTACCCGCAAGTACTCCTCCTCGGTGAGGTCGGTCTCCCTCTGGAGGATTATCTCCTGCCTGACTCGATCCTTCTTGATCACCTCGCCAAGCATGTTGGCGTAGTGGCTGATGACGCACTGGATGCGCGCCTCGTGGTACAGTCCTGAGACGTCCGTGGCAGACGTTCTCCTGCACTATCGCCGCATTCTCCTCTTTCCCATCCGCGCACTTGAAGAACTCCTGCACGCAGACATCATGTATCATTTCATTGTTTCAAGAACGTCCAACGAATGTGTAGTATTGAGAAATGTGTTGCGATGAAAACACTCACCCAAAACTCCCTCTTGATCTTCTCTGCAAGGCTCCCGCCTTCGGGGACGGTGACCAGGTAGAAGTGGTCCCACTTCATGGGCGGCTTTCGCTCACCCTTGATGGTGACCAAGCCAGGGTAGTACTCCCTAATCAGCAGGCCCTGGATGCCATTAACATGGCGTGAACCGTGCGCCCCGTTCGGAAACTTCCAGCTCCTGCACGAGTCATTAACAACAATTGTTAGTCTGCAGTTCGGTTTTCAACATGCCATATGAACAAGTAGTGAAAACGACAATGGTTACTTACGTCTTGGCGACGGGTGTGATCACCGTACGCTGGTGGGGTAGCGGCCGTCGGGCAGGGAGCGTCGAGGGCCCGCGCTGATAGGGCTTCCTCAAACCTGAGGAAGGCCCCCCGTCGTCGTGGCCCCCGTCGTCGTCGTCGTCGTCGTCGCCGCCGCCGCCGCCGCTGCCACCGTCCCCGGTCGTCGACGTCGTCGTCAACGTCTCGACCTCTAGCCTCCTCGACGACCGGAGACGCTCACTGGAGGCTCCTCCTCCCTACCGGCCGGCTCCTCCACGTCCTGCTCCTCCCGGTGGCCGGCGCCGGGAGCGCCGTAGAGCGAGCGGCAGCTCCGTTTCGGCCTTCCGCTGGCATTTTGTCGAGTGCCTGCAATGACAAAGATGATTAAAATAATTGACAAGTAGTTGTAAATAAAGAAACATAATTGCAAGGTGATAATAATAAAAATATAGTATTATGTGGAGGCGACATTATCTCCGCGTATGGCAATACAACCGGTGCGACGTCGTCACCACTTTCCTCGTCATCACTATCAAAATTGTCGAGCTCTCGATCGTCCTCATCATCTCCATCGCCATCGTCATCGTCATTGTCCAAAACAACTCCATCGCGCTTCCTCTGCCATCGCTCAAGGAGTTGTAAGTCCTTAGCATCCAGCACGTCATCACCCTCATCCTCATCGATGTCGTTGTCTTCTTCCATGCTCATTAGCGCAGAAATGTCTATCTCGAAACTCCCTTCTAGCCCCTCAGGTTGATAGAACTCATCTGTCGTTGGGTCAAAGTTGTAATCTTCATCGTTTGGGACAGGCGCTTTACTGCGCGGTGATACCATGTGCACAAGGCTCCAACCCGCAAGCCTTGGGTCTTTTTGGCATGCCCATGGTAGGTAATAAACTTGCGTGGCGTCTCGGTTAGCCACAATATAGACATCGTCTCCATTATATTTGGAATCCTGTCGAATTTCTGTTAGCCCCAATCTTAAGGTCTTCTCTCGTGACATCAGGATCGAACCAATGGCATTTGAATACCACTGGCTTCAAAGAACTGCCACCCTTGAATTGGAGCTCGTATATCTCTTCGACTATGCCGTAATAGTCCTTGGTATCATTGCCGGGCGTACGAACTCCACTGCACGTGGTTTTTTGTTGGGGCCGGCTCTCCTCGTAGCTTCTAGTGCGAAAGCGATAGCCATTCACATCATAAACGGTGAATGACTTGACCTTACGGTTGAAGCCAAGGCCCACCTCTCTCAATTCATCACTCATTTCCGGATCTGTCGTGGCCTGCAGGGTTAGGCCGGTTCGATCGTTAAATTACTCGCTCCTAGGACCAAAGTGGAATCGCAAAGTCGGAACGAGGTTACTTGGATGGTACCTTTGAACAGAACCAGGAAACGAAGTTGGGCTTGCCATGTCTAAGAAGATGGTCCTCTTGTTGCGAGGTAGGATCAGTATTGCCGCTCCAGTGAGTATTAATAAATTCCCTGAAAAACAAGAGTCAGGGGGGTCGAATCGATAGGTGGAGGATATAGTGACGGTGTATAAAACAAGGAGACTGAGAACTTACTTCTGATAATCCATGCACTCATCAAGGTTCAACAACAAGTACATCATGATAGTGCTCCACTCCTCATGGGTCAAGTCCTTGTTGGCACCTGCGCTTCCTTTTCCGAGATCCCCTTTGAAAAGGCTGAGGTTCGATGAGTTCTCCTCAACGTTGTAACGAGGGGTTGGATCTTGTGGTCTGCGAAGTGCCTCGTTATAGTATGCCTGTGTGAATGTCGACACCTCCTCCAGAACGAATGCCTCTGCTACGGAAGCCTCAATTTTGGCTTTATTTCTACACTTTTTCCGAAGAAGCTTTAGACACCTCTCGATTGGATAGCACCAACGGGCCTGCACGGGACCCCCGAGCCGTGCCTCGCGAGGTAGGTGCAAAATCAGATGCTGCATCGATAGGAAGAAGCCGGGTGGAAATATCATCTCCAACTTGCAGAGCAACAGAGGTGCAGCCTTCTCCAGTTCAAGACAAACGTCTCGAGATAACTGCTTGGCACAAAGCTGACGGAAGAAAAAGCTCAACTCTGCCAGGACGCGCCACACTGGCTCGGGGAGGTATCCCCGGGTCATCGCGGGAAGGATCCGCTGAATCCATATGTGCAAGTCGTGACTCTTCATCCCTAACACTTTCATAGTGTCCACGTTCACTCCTCTACTCAGATTCGCCGCATACCCATCAGGGAACCGCAGCGTCTTGATCCACTGCAGTATTTCCTTCCTATCTGGCCTTTTCAGGACGTAATCGGTCGGGCCCCTTTTCCATCTCTTGCCTGGCACAGGGGTCTTCATCACAAGCTTTGGTCTATCACAAATCGTTTCAATGTCCAGTCTAGCCTTAACATTGTCCTTTGACTTCTTACCAATGTCCATGAGTGTTGCCCAGAGTGCCTCGGCGACATTCTTTTCTGTGTGCATTACATCGATGTTGTGTGGAAGAAGAAGGTGCTTGAAGTACGGTAGCCTATGCAAGCCCGATATATGAGTCCACATGTGGGTGGTACCATATCCAATAAAACCACCGTTCTCTTCATCAATTTGGAGAGCCTGTAACTCGGCAAGGACAGCGGCGGGGCTCCTAGCCTCAGGAATGGGGTCGGTGACTTGAACACCTTTCGTGAAGTGCTTTTCATCTCGTCTCAATTCATGGTGCTCGGGCAGGAATTGCCGATGTTTGTCGAAAGAAGAATACTTGCCACCCTTGGCCAGCCAGGTGAACATCACATCTGTCTTGCAAGTTGGGCAAGGGAACTTCCCGTGAACACACCACGCGCTGAACAAGCCATACGCCAAGAAGTCATGCAATGAATATTGGTACCACACATGCATTGTGAAGTTCGTCTTTGTAGCTCGATCGTACGTCAGCACCCCCTCTTCCCAAGCATGTTGCAATTCATCCCACACTGGCTGCATGAACACACCCATATTGTTGCCCGGGTGTCCAGGTATTATCAGCGTCAAGAACACGTTCCTGGGTTCAAACATGACGCCGGGGGGAAGATTGAGGGGGATCACGAACACGGGCCAACAAGTGTACGGGGCCGCCATCATTCCAAACGGGTTGAACCCATCTGTTGCCAGTGCTACGCGTACATTCCGAGCCTCCAGAGCCTTTTCAGGATTCATGTTATCGAAGTGCTTCCAGGCATCACCATCCGCTGGGTGTACCATCTTGTTAGTGTACCTTTTGCCATTCTTGTGCCACGTCATCATTTTCGCGGTCTCCTCTGTCATAAACAGCCGTTGGAGCCTATGTGTGAAAGGAAGGTGACGTATGACCATCTCGGGGATCTTGGACTGTCTCTTGGTGCCATCACTGCCTTCTACCTCCACAAACCTAGAGGCTTTGCACTTTGGACAGTGTGTTGCGAACTCGTGGTCGTCCCTGAACAGGACGCACCCATTTGGACAAGCTTGGATCGGCTCGTACGGCATCTTAAGTGCACGAAGGAGCCTCTGTGACTCGTACGTGTTCTTCGGCAGGATGTGGTCCTTCGGAAGCAGTTTGCCAACAACTGTCAACACGAGATTGAAGCCGTCTCGACTAATGCCCAGCTGCGACTTCAAGGCTATTAGTTGTGAAATGGCATCCAGCTGCGAAACCCTTGTGTTCTCGTGAAGGGGCTTCTGTGCTGACTCCATCATGGTGTAGAACGCCTTTGCGGTTTCCTCTGGATCCTCCTCCACCTCCATTCCTTGAGCGAACCGCCCTTCCTGGAAGTCTTCCATCATGTCTGCCATCCCGGCATCTGCATCGTACTCCTCGAGCAGGGGTCTCACCACCTCCTCCCTAATACGATCGCGTTCACCATGGTGGACCCAGCGCGTATAGTTTGGAACGAATCCATTCTTGAAAAGATCTTCCATAACCGTACGCCTGTCTCTCCATTTCTTGTTCTTACATTTGCTGCAGGGACACGGCATCCGAATCGACCCTCTAGCAGCTCGGTCAAATGCCTGCTCTAGGAAAGCGCTGGTCCCCCTAACCCATTCAGAGGTCTGTCTAGCCCTTTCCCAGCCAGTGTACATCCACTCACGGTCAGCCATCCTCTGCCATGCGCCAATGTAAGCGAGTAATAAAACCAGCTTCTGCATCTACAAGGCGTTCCTACCATCTAATAGGTGAAGGATAGGTCATAATCCCACCCGATGATGCATAGATGAGGTTAGCTTCCATGCTCCGCTCCCGTCCGAGACGGAATTTCGGCAGCACCTCCCCGCTGTTCTCCCGATACACGTCCCGGCGGGGAGAGTGTGCATCCGGAGAACAACGGGGAGGTGCTGCCAAAACTCTGACTCGGACGGGGGCGGAACATGGAAGCTAACACATCTACGCATCCTCGGGCTGTCCAAAAAACGTGGACAATCCGAAAGAGATACCGTCGCAGATATGCACTTGTCAGCATACCAACGACCGCGTATCACTTTCGGACGGGAGACGCCTAACTCGGTTACGCAATCTACTTACAACAAATATAAGGAAGAGAGGTGATTTATACCTAGGGTGGCGGCGCAGAGGTGATTGGGATCACCGAGTACCTCCCTCAGGTCCTCCTCCTACAATAAGGGCACAAAAGGTTAGTATCCACGCAAAATTTCGGCAGCACCTCCCCTGCACGGGGAGGTTTCCAAAACATAGTCATGACAAACATTATTGTCAAACATTATTGTGTTCAATGACAGCCTACATATTAATTACAAAACAAGCAAAAGTCAGCGTGTCTGCACACCAATAACGCATCGACAACAGCAGTATTAAGTTACATTGTCAACTCCACATGTACATCGACTGACAGCTACAGCAAGTTAACAAGCTATATATTTTGATTCACGCTGTGATTAGCATATATAGGCAACAGTACATGGAGTACACACTGGTTATTTAGACTAACATATATATATAGGCACGCAGTCGCAGTGGCTATGATTCTTCAGGAAAAAAAATAGAAAATGCCAGATTCATGACAAAAGATGGTTTGTTGTTCATGTAAATTCAGTATAGCTATAAGCAATACGAAACTAAAGATGGAAATATGATAGTCAATTTGGGGGGACTATTTAGAAATGAGGTACAAACCTGTAAACTATTGGGATGAAACATCTACTCCATACCATTACAAACAGGCATCAGGCAATAACAGTTTATATATAAAAGATATAAGTCTAATAAATGAAGCTTATGATATAAGTCGCCGATCAGTCTTGCACAAACATAAGAAAAGAACACAGAAGTGGAATGAAAGCTTGTTCTTTATTTCTAAAACCAAAAGAAGATAGTAATGGATATATTTCAAAGCAGTGATTATAAAGGTTCTGGAGCTTACGATGCAGCAACCGTAGTAGCAGGAGCAGCTTGAGGCTGCGCACTTGGAGGTGCCCTGTGGAAGACAGTAACAATGGCATAAGAGAAGCCATAGGGTCACCACAAAAGATGAAGGGGAAAAGATGGCTCACGTTTCAGCTGTGGCAACAGGAGCTTGTGTAGGTATTCTTGCAACTGATGTAGCAGGGGTCACAGGGGCTACAGGTGCAGCAGGTTGGACCTATTGCAAAGTTAATAAGAGACCAAAATATAAGAAAACAGTTGGTAACAATAATGCCAAAACAAAATACAAGGTATTATATCATCATATGTGTTATACAGCACATACTTGTTAGTTTGTATGCAAAAACAACTTAAATTGATTATGTACATATAAGGTGCTCAGGCACAAGTACCAAAAAGGGATTAAATTTGATCATTGCTCCCACTTTTTTTTTGCCGTTACGTACATTTGGTGACTGGAATCATAGACAAAACTAAATCTGCTAATTCATATCCCGAAGTATACCAGGATACGAGTCATATGACACATGAGAACACTAATGATATGCCAATTCATATCCCACACAAGACAGACCAAATTTTGAGTGCAATTCAGTTTTACAGCTCACCATTGCAACCCTGAAGAAGAACAGTACCGAAATACAAAAATAACTACATATATGCCAAAACTAACCGGAGTTGCAGGAGCTTTTGCAGCAGTAGCGGTAGAAGCTCCACTTTTGCAGCAGTAGCAATAACCTGTTCAGGCATCAGGCAATATGCTGGTATTAGCAAACAGCAAGTACGTTTTAATCATGAGATGATGGCCTAACTTCTTCTACCCATCTTGTTCGAGAAAACCCAGATATGCTAATTAGGACTACAACACTACTTTGTTAATTTTGATGCACCTCATTTTGGCTCAGGAGCTTCATTCCTACCATTCTAATTTCTTACTTCAGACCCCTTGCATATTTCAGTGCACCGTGCAACCTTAAAATTCAAAGTGACATGCTCTGACTACTGTGGACCATATAACGTTGCGAGATTGGCAGGTGACAACAGTGTATGGTGATGTATAGCCTGTGATGAAAATGATATCCCAAATAACTTGGGATATAGACTAGGCTCCTGATCTGTTTTTGAAGGTGCATATCATGTTCATGGTGTTATTTATATGAACCAAATTTTGTATGAATTGCTACAAAAATACGCTTCTCTAAAAAAAATAGCGGCCAACCAGAACTATTACTAGTTTGTATGAATTGCTACAAAAATTGCTCGTGTTGGCAACATGCATCAAACATTGCATGCATATACACAAAATCTGGTAGGGCCAACCATACCATGGAAGAAAACAGAACAATAAGCCAATCCTAGCCTCTGGCGCTGCAATGACCTTTTGTGATCAGTTCACCAAGAATGGATAACAACTAACAGATTCTATGAAGTGAAAAAAGAAATTAGTAGTTTAATACAGCCATAAATCTTTCAATTCAAAGGTTACGAGCCCTGTGTGGCAACGCTGGTCAAAAGAGGACTGCACAATCACACATTCCGTTTTGAACATTCAATTTCAGCATTACAACAGCTGAATTTCAGCATTAAGTATGTGTAGCCAATTTTTCATGGGATTACGTAACTATAGGCTTCTATATTGATTATGATAGGTTCAACCTTTTTCATTGTAAATTGTACTAAAAAATAAAATAAAACGAGTAAAAGACTATTTTGACAGCATGGATTTATTAAATCGGATACTTGAAGACATAAGAGCCCTAATAGTTTAATCAAGAAGGGTTGCTGCATCGGCATCTCCTAATTTCAATTGCAAATTCCAGTGGCAAATTGCTAATGGCAAATAGATTGCCAATCACTTGTACGTCTATGCACAAATCCATCAGTAGTACTAACCCTAGATCCCCAATCATGCACAAATCCATCAGAAATAAGAGCTCACCCTAGATCTGGGCGTGAAGTAGGCAGAGGAGCACGACAATGAGGGGGCACCAGGACTCCGGCGGCTATCAGCTGTCGGCTCGGCGCAGCCACATGGCCAGAGCGGCGTGGCCAGCTGTCGCCAAACCCGGTGGTGGTAGCGGCCACGGCGGCCAAGCTAGCGCGGCAGTCGTAGCACCGGCCGGCCAGCCGTCGGCTCCTCGGTGGCCGCTTGCAGGCCGCACTGCCACAGCCCCGCCCTCGCGCTGCCGCCACCGCCGCTCGCAGCCTCGCCTTGCGCCCGCACCGCAGCCCGCGCCGCAGCCCAGCCCTAAGCGCAGTAGCAGTCGCGGCGTCACGCGCCCGCCGGCCGTCGGAGCCCGTAAGCCGGTCGTGGCCTCGAACCGCTAGGTGGGTTTGGGTCAGGGTCGCCGCGTCTGCGTTGGGGAAAAGGAGAAAGACCGGAGGAGAGAGAGCGGACAGGAGGAAGACAGGAGAAAGACCGGGCGGGCGGGTGGCTTGACTTATTCGCGGGGTAGATGGAGCGCGGTAATGCGTTTTGGGCCGGGCTAGCTGGAATCAAAGGGCGGGAGGGGAAATCTGGCTCAATTTTTTAAGGGTACCGTGCACCTTTTTCATATAAATTGCATAAAAACGAATTTAATTTCTTACATAAAAAATATATATAATAAAAAGGTTAAATTTAAGTTAGCTATTAGTAATCATTGAAACTAAGCACGGCCTTTAACTTATCCAAATAAAAAACATGACTCCGCCTTAAATTATTTTTAAAATTAAAAAAATTGGATTTCAAAATATGAGAATTTTAAACTAATAGTTAATGAATATGAAACAATATTTTAAAAATAAAAACTACATAGGGTTTTTTTAATAAAAACAATATTTTAGGGTTATTCCCTTCGCCGACAGCCCACGGAGCAGGCTGTCGGCAAAGGGTTTTTTTATTTGCGGAAATTCTTCGCCGACAGCCGCAGCTAAGGCTGTCGGCGAAGACGCCTTTGCCGACTGCTCTCATTATGCTGTCGGCAAAGATATCTCTTTGCCGACAGCCTAGCCGTGCTGTCGGCAAAGAGTTTGCATTTTTTTTGAATTTTGACTTCAAACTTTTTATATGGCCTAATTATATTGTTTACAAGCATATGTTCTAATTTGGGCCCTTTTCATAACATTTTGCTATATTTTGTTAATTTATTTTGTTTACTTGAATTTTCTCGCATAATCCAAATTTGAACTGCAGGTGCATGAAATAATGAAAATTAGCCATTCGAAAAATGATATTCATGTTGGAGAGTGTGTTTTGAGGCGGTGTCCATAAACTCACCCAAAAGTTCGAAGTCCATGTCCACGTAACACGACCATCCAGGAGTGGTAGAAGTGTTTTTTAAATATATAAAATCCAAACGAAGTCGGAAAATCATGAAACTTGTCGGGGTGTCTTGTTATCACATGTGGAGGCTACGATAAAAATTTGAGAAAGTTTGAAGCAAGCTGCGACGTCGGATGTTCAAAACCTAGACATCTCCACATGTGATCAAGATCACATGTGGAGATGTCTAGGTTTTGAACATCCGACGTCGCAGCTTGCTTCAAACTTTCTCAAATTTTTATCGTAGCCTCCACATGTGATAACAAGACACCCCGACAAGTTTCATGATTTTCCGACTTCGTTTGGATTTTATATATTTAAAAAACACTTCTACCACTCCTGGATGGTCGTGTTACGTGGACATGGACTTCGAACTTTTGGGTGAGTTTATGGACACCGCCTCAAAACACACTCTCCAACATGAATATCATTTTTCGAATGGCTAATTTTCATTATTTCATGCACCTGCAGTTCAAATTTGGATTATGCGAGAAAATTCAAGTAAACAAAATAAATTAACAAAATATAGCAAAATGTTATGAAAAGGGCCCAAATTAGAACATATGCTTGTAAACAATATAATTAGGCCATATAAAAAGTTTGAAGTCAAAATTCAAAAAAAAATGCAAACTCTTTGCCGACAGCACGGCTAGGCTGTCGGCAAAGAGATATCTTTGCCGACAGCATAAAGACGTGTTGTCGGCGAAGTTAACGGCGTCTGTCCACCGTTTTCCCAGCCAGTTCTTTGCCGACAGGATTTCTTTGCCGACAACAACACTGTCGGCAAAGATATCCTTTGCCGACAGTGTTTGTTCACCGACAGCAGGGAGCCTATGGGCTGTCGGCAAAGAATTCTTTGCCGACAGCGGGGATAGGCTGTCGGCAAAGACTTCCTTCGCCGACAGCCCTGGGCCTGGCTGTCGGCAAAATGTGGGGCTGTCGGCGAAGTTTCTTTCTCCCGTAGTGGATGCTGCACATGTTACAATGAGATCCACCTGCCACATCCGCCTGTTGCAGCTGTTGGGGCGCCGTCGTGCCAGCACAGATGGTCCCCGCGTGCATGCACGTGGGAAGCGAAGGGGGCACGAGCGGTTCCTACGTGTGGGGTGTGAGGCATGTGCAGAGCGAGTCGTCTGGGCGGGCATGCATGGCCCGCGCATGAGCGCGCGAATCAAGGTGCAGCACAGGAAACGGAGCATGGGAATCCATGCGGTCGTGGGCGCAACACGGTGAGTAACACGCAGTTTTTGATGGCGTTACGTTGCCTAGAGCATCCGTGCTAGATACATTTAGAAACAATGGCATGGTGCTGGAAAAAACTAAGAGCGAGGAGGAATGTTTCAAATAAAGAAAGAAAAGAAGTGGTCACATGTAGATGTGCACGTCTGCTTTCCCTTCTCTAAATAAAGAGACTTTATTTAGTGATTCACTACTGAAAGAAATAAAGCACCTTTGCAGCATCAGCTTGGGGATCAGACGAAAGCACAACCTCTGGTGTCAACAACTTCTGGGGTATCGCCTTTCTTGCAACAGCGTTATCACCATTGCTCATATCAGCTTCCCTCGCGTCTATCCAGCTGCAAACCACTGGTGCTGAGATCTCGGCACCACAAAGCTCACCTCATCGACAGTCCATCCATCCGTGTGACTCTACGCCATCTGTATATATAGCATCTGGCCGGGGGCCTCAGCCACCACCGTCGAGCACGCTGAGCTTCCGCCGTCGAGTCTCCGAGACCACTATGGCAAGTGAGCACCACCTGTTCCAGATTGCGGCCACGGGGCTCGACGGCAGCTTTCCTGGTCCTCACTTCAAGATCTCTTCTGACTTGGACGACTCTTCATGGTCTCCCTGCATACAAGGCTACAACTGGCGATGCATCTACTACACTGATCCCGCTGCTGGTACAGCGTCCTTCACCATCTGTCTTCCTCACATCAGCACCCGCGAGCCCCTCAACGCATCGTTCAAGCTCAGCCTGCTCGACCGCGGAGGCCGGCCGGTGCCGTTCAGGACCCGAGCCACCTCTTTCCGGAACTGCCTGATCCCGCAGATGTGGCAGTGGGAGTGTCCCGGCTTCATCACCAGGGACGATCTGCAGCGGCAGGAGTACCTTAAGGATGGCCGGTTCACCGTCCGGTGTGACATCGCCGTCAAGCCCTTCACGGCCATGGCTGGCGTCTTCGTCACCGTGCCCCCGTCCGACCTCCACCGGCATCTCGGCGACCTGTTGGCCAGCAAGGACGGCGCGGACGTCACGTTCCAGGTCGCGTGCGGTGAGACGTTCTCCGCGCACCGGTGCGTGCTCGCGGCGCGGTCACCGGTGTTCAGAGCGCAGCTGTTTGGCGAGATGATGGAGAGCAAGAGCACAGGCGTCGTCATACCGATTGAGGACATGGAAGCGCAGGTGTTCGGCTCCCTGCTGGCCTTCATCTACACCGACTCGTTGCCACCGGAGACCGACGGCCACGCCGAGCAGCACGGTGACGACGATGAAGCGATGGTGCAGTATCAGCATCTGCTTGCCGCCGCTGACAGGTACGGTCTCGAGAGGATGAAGCTGGTTTGCCAGGAGAAGCTGTGCAAGCACATACGTGCAGACTCCGTGGCGGTGTTCTTGGTTTTAGCTGACCGGCACCACTGCCCTGGGCTCAAGGAGGCGTGCTTTCATTTCCTTATCTCTAGTGCCAATCTTGACTCCTTCACCGAGACGGATGGCTTTGAGGTGCTCAACGCTAGCTGCCCTGCTGTTCTCAAGGAGCTACTGGCCAAGCTTGCTACTGTTTTGATCTTTTGAGTTTTGAGTAGAGTATAAGCGTGGACAATGGTTTCCAATTCATACAGGGGTGCTCATTTCACAAGTGCAATTAGATTAGTTTTAATGGGGGTCACCTATTTCAGTAGGCAGAGGCCTCCCCTGAAAGGATGACATTCTTCTAGCTCTATGTCTTTCCTGTGTCGTTATTGTCCTTTCTAAACTCATTTGTGTGGGAAAATAGAAAGAGTAAAATTTAATGATAGTCTTCAAGTTGTCTTGAGCAGTCATCTATGTCCCCAAAGTTTCAAAATGCATTTTTCTCCCTAAAATTGTAATAGTTCTCGTCTAGGTCTAAACGGGCTTTACCCAACCCACTATCCTACATGGCATAGGTATGCTGATAGGATGCACATGTTTGCAGCGAAGCTCCACCTTAGAAAATTAGATAATTATCTGTATGGCCTTTAATAAACTATGTCTTCCTTTTATGGCCCTTATTTTTTTTAACTTACCTATAAGACCTGAAAACGAAAATTCCTTACCTATACGATAATGCTGCTCATCTGACGTCTGGACGGACGGACGCTTCCTCTAACCATGGACCACACAAAATATATCGGCCCGCCCACGGAACAACGTGGCAGGCTGCTGGTACTTTCTATCTGCTCGAGAACATTCCGGACTCAATTTAGGCCATGTCACCCCTCTACTCTCTTTCCTATCTCTGTCTTGTCGCACACGCTTCACAAGTCTTCCGCTTCATCTATGCTCTGCTCCTTTCTCCCCATCTATGTTCGCCATTTTTCGCTCCTGTGCCACCATCCTGCACAGCCCCCGCGCTGCCATCCACCTCGCTCCTTGCGGAAGGGGAGGCCTATGCCTATGCCCCCCATCCACCTCGCCCACCGGCAGGAAGGGGACGCCTGCGCATGTGCCTACGCCTGGGTCTATGCTGGGTTGTTGCTCTTGACATCCCGGATCCGAGCTTGCTGGCCACCAGAGTTCTCCAGCAGGTAGGCCGTGGCCGCCGACGACACTGTGTTTCGATTGTTTTAAGCGTTTCAGACCGATGTTTAAGTGTTTTATATGGATGTTGTAAAAGTAGATCTGGGATGTTGCATTGCATATGTTGCAATGATAATATATGCATGTTATAAGAATATGTTTCAAGTGTTTCAGTTGTTTTAGATATATGTTTCAAGTGTTTCATTTGTATGTTGCAGAAATATAATTGGATATTGCATAACATACATGTTTCAAGCGTTTCAAGTATTTCATATGTATGTTGCGAGTGTTTCATCTAGATATTGCAAAAGTAGATCTTGATGTTGTATGTATTGTTATGGCTATACACACATATTTCAAGCGTATATTTCAAGTATTTCATCTGTTTTCAATCTTATGTTGCAAGTGTTTGAACTGAATGTTTCAAAAGTAGATCTAGGGTAGCACATGGTACAATGGCCCCGGTGGCTAGCAGACAGCGCGGCCTGTCGTAGCTGCTTGTTGCTCCTGCTGGGGCGCCGCCCGGGGGTCACCGTGTGGGAGCCTAAGGCCAGTTGCAGCGCACGCAGATAGGGTGAGGCATTACAACGGGCGTGCTCCTTTCTGTTACGATGCGGCAAGGTAACGGTCCTCCTGTTAGACGACGCGGCGAATGCACTTCTATTACATGGGGATGGGACGGAGCACGGTAGATGCGTTTGAACGGGAGTAGCATCCAGATGCCTTCTGTGGCCGGACGTCCGGGTGCTAGTCTTTCCATTACCTATTGCCTTCCGTCCATTTTAACCGCTTAATAACGGTGTTAAGTAAAAGGTAAAATGACTGTTTTACCCCTAGCGAAAAATATTAAACTGCAGTGTTTAGTTTGTCTATTTTAGATTTCAACTAATATTGTGCATGGTTTAAAGTGTTCATAATTGGATAAAATTAAAAGTATATTTTTGAACATGAAGGAGTACATAAATAAATGACAGTCTGATGACAATTGCAGATTTGTACAAACCTATGTTCGCATGTGAGTGACTAAGAGCAACTCTAAGAGACTCTCCATATTCTTTCTAAATGGGAATAGAGATTTTGATGAAAAACTACCCTCCAATAGCTTCTCTAAATGGTTATCCAAATATAGCCATCTTCTTTTCTAGATTTTTCGCTAACAAAAATAGAAGACTAGAATGACTCTCTAGAGTATGCACGAGATATAGAAAAACTGATGGATAATAAAAGGATATAGAAAGCAATTTTTATGCAAATGACTCTCCAAATGATGATTTAGATAGTGAGATTCAGAAAAGTTGTTGGAGTTGCTCAACAACCATAAATAGCACTTTATATTCACAATTACATCTCCCTTCAGTACTCGCCGTTATGGCTGAGTCCATGCCCCGGGCCGAGAATGCCACGGAAGCATGAGGCACAGCGTGACGGCGAACACGCAGTAGAGCGCGGTGGTGAGCATCATTGCGCCCACGAGCCGTCCCGCGCCGGGTTCTTGGTCTCCTTCACCATGGATGACGATGCGTGGATGCTGAAGTCACTGGGTTGGCCCAAATGTTCAGCATGATGTTTCTTATTTTCGATTCGAAAACGCAGGCTGCTAGAAGATTCTAAAAAAAGAGATGAAATAAAGAAGAAAGCGTATTTTGGACTTCGCATATCTGGGATTAGAGACTTACGGTGAAAACTAACAGATTGGACGGAAAGGTCATAGAAGGAAGCAAAAATAATTTGAAGGGCCAGATAGGTAAGTTCAAAAAAAAAGGAGCATACAAGAAAAGCATAGTTTTTTAAGACCATATAGTTAATTCTCTCTTTTATGTAATCCGCGTATACAACAGTTCTAATCCTGTAAACCGGACTCCGGTACAGCACCGTCTACAGGCCGTCCGTGGTAATATCGGGGTTGATCAAAACCTCATGCCTCCTGCTCGCACGAGAGTGTTCGAAACCGGACTCTGCGCAGCGACGTGTGGCTTTGGCCATTTTTTCAAAAAAGTCCTCTATCTTTTCACAAACTAACCCGCAGTCCCGCGGGGATTTCGCGGAGAGCCCCATCCGCCCAACACCCTTGGCCCTTGCTCCCAGACGCACCCCAAACCCTAGCAGCCGTCATCTCTTCCCTCATCTCCCCTCCGCCTTGCCGTGTCAAAGGAACGCACCCGGATCTATGGAGAGGCAGTGTTTGGCCATGGCGCCGCCACATCAGGGCGCAGCCATATGGGGGCTCCGCGGCGGGGTGCAGCCATGGGGACTCCGTGGCGGGGCGCGTCAGTGTTCGTATTCTCAGAGAGGGCACGACGGTGCACGCTCAGAGCAACAGATCGGAGGCGGCGACGCGAACGTGAGGGTAGGGCCGAGCAATTTCTCATTCCCTTCTCACGTCTTATCTCTACCTCTTCTGTGAGATGTATTCACCAGAGTTGAGCTCTCTCTCTCTCAGATCTGATCACGAGCTCACAGATGGCATGGGGAAGCAGAAGGCCGCCATCTTCCTCTACACCAGAAGAGGAGGGTTGACCGCCACTGTGATTATTGGTGGTGATTCCACTAAGTAGAAGAGGGTGGCGCCCATTGGATTTGGTAGAACTGGCAACAGCAAGCGCCCTAGAGAGGCCCGGCATATCGATGAGCCCAATCAAATGAAATGTGGCAAGAGGCTAAAGCCGCAGCAACGCACAGCATTGCCTAGACCTGGAAGGTTTGCCATGCCATGATCGAGATTAATTCACGAAGAAAGGTGTTGTAACACCGATGCACACCACCTGTTCGATGGAAAGCCCCTCAGAGGTATGCATTTTTTGTGTCTGGAAAAACTCCAAAATAAAGGGGTCTTTTATTGTGTGATTTGGGATATCCAGAAAGTTTTTACCAAAGCAAATTATGTGGCATGTACTTTTGTGATTCTCGAACTCTTGATACTTGTGGGTCTTGACCGTTGTGTTTGTGCGATGTCTTGAACAAAGCCAAATTCAATTTTAATAAGCTGTAAGATATTCTTTTGGCTGTAGTATGTATGATGCATAACGCACTGGAGTAACAATTTGCTGCTACCATAGATGATTATTGCAAGCGCTGGATGGTTCTCTTTTCATTATAAAAGATACGAGTAGTTGTGTTACCTTCGGTTGCATTGTCATGATCCTAAGTTTAGTTTCTTATTCGATATATCCTCATTTACTTCTTATTTATCTGTTTCTGGGTTGCAGAGGCATGTTCATGATGGAAAATATACTTATAATCTATTGTTCTATCAGACTATAATATTTATGTCCTTATTCTCATGTTTTTCACCTGGATGATTCGAAAAAATGTTAAACATTTTGTTAATGTTTAACCTACCCAGTTGAGGCAAATTTTGAAGACACTTGGTCTTGATATGGAAAATTGATGGTTCTGAGATGCCATCGTATATATTCATTTGAGCTGAAACTTCACTTTGATGCTACAAGTTTATTCTTGAGTTATCTGCATTTCATGGATAGAATAAAATGGCACCCGCAGCTACATATTTGTGCTACCTCCTCACTTGACCAATTTGTTTCTATGGCTGAGTAGCAATGGGGCTTAAATATGAAGTTTATTAATTGATCATGAAATACTAAAAGTTGACAGATTCATGGACTATCAAGTCCTGAAAGCATCTGTTTCAGTTACAATCAGATATGCCACAATCCAATGTTCTTTTTTGAAATAGATTTATTTTGGAAGACAAATGTTTAATACTGATGTGTGCCAAAATGATTGGATTTCAGACTGCATGCTTATAACCCATGGCTGACATAATATCAATTTAAGCAGTGGCTGACATAATATCAATTTAAGCAGAGATTTTTGTTAGCCAGCTCTCAGGTGCTTGGCATGACTCTGATATCTCTCTCTCTCTCTCTCTCTCACCCGAAACTGGATAGTCGAGAAGAGATAATAGAGAGAGCAGAGACTGTTGCTGCCTGAACTAGGGTGCAGCTGGCCCAAAGACTTGCTAATATACAGATGAAGCCTGTTTTTGTGAAGGACCCTGTTATGATTGTTAATCTGCATAGTTTTTAATCTAAGATTCTGCTGGTTCTGATGTGTGTTTTTCATGATTAGGTGAATAACTTGGTATGCACATAGAAGTTCTCTGATTTCCCTCTGCTTGGAAGGTTGACACTTTTAAAGCTTAAGACTTGGAAGCATAATTTCTTGCAACATGTAGATTATACAACTATTTATCTATTGTCATACCTGTTCTTAGGAAACCTAATGCCATAGTAGGGCTGATTTGAAACTGCAATTTGTAGATAACGAGATATGCTAAACATGAACGTATTGGTGTGGGAAAACATCTAATGAATGTTTCATGGCTTATCATGGATAATGACTTAAATGACCATTATGGTAGAGGGTACAAGTGCAGAAATCATAACCACCCATTTTATATGTTTTTTTTATCAAGAACTTCTGTGCGTCTTATTAGGAATCCTCCTCTTACTTTCTTAATGATCTAATGTTCTGCTTGGGTGTCTTCACAGGAGGAGGCCACTTGATCGCCAAATATACGAGGGGATGACGTGCCCAATGTGTGTCCCCCCATAGTCCAAACATGTTAATCTGACTTGTTGATGATGTGATTCTATCTTCATATATAGGTTTATTTTTTGTTATTTCCTACCTTCCATCGTACAGCCCAACCAAGTGCCGCCTGATGCAAAGGTTTCCAAAGATTCACGCTTTAATTTATTTTCGGCTGTGTAGGAATCGTAGTGTTTATATACATTGTTTTAGTTTCGTCCTTTTGTAAAGCAAGATCATTAGTATAACTTTGGCCAAATATTTTTGTTTCTATAAATTTCGTCAAATGGTCAAGGTAGGGCGCCTGAAGAGCGCCTAATGTTCTAGTCTCAATGCATAGCCCCTCTAGCCTACCCGCGCATCCGGCTTCGGAGGGAAAGAGGCAAGCTAGTAGGGTAGAATTGCCTGGAGCCGGAGTTCTCTGTGTGCTACCGGTAGTAGATGCGATGGAAAACTAGGGCGAACAGTATACCCCACAGGGAATTTGTTGCTTTTTTTTTAAAAAAATAAGGAAATTATTGCTTTGTTTTGGACATGGGTTGACGATCAGAGGCGACGAGAAGGAACCGGCGCCTTGATCAAACGCCACAAACAACAGCAAAGAAGCTCGAGATGTTCTTTTTAGCCGACACTCTGGCTGGCTCGCTCATTGCTTCTTTTCCTTCGATAGCCTGAAGAAACGATGGCTTGGCCGAATTGGCTTTAGTAAGGAAGGTGCTCGGCTCGTCGGTTTGTCGGCTCGATTGCTTTAGCTTTGGCATCCGCGTGGTGGGGCGGCTAGAGGACACACGTCATGCGGCGTGCGGGCGGTGTCGCACGTCCGATGCCGTGCGGCCCTGACATATATTTTTTTTCCCACGTCAATGAAAATGCATTAACGCGTGTGTGGCATCTGCGGCAGACTCGGTCAGAGTTGATTGACTGAAGGGGTGATTGGAGCAAATGCGTCCTCCTAATCTTTCAATATCGAAATCTGCACCATGAGCTCCAGCTTACAATCTTGCCACGTGTCCCAGGCACCTCAACTCAACGGCCGTTCAATTGCTGGCTCTCCTGGTTTCATCCAACGCCCGGAGCACAAGACAGCGGTCGTTTCCAGCGCCTTCCTGAAGAAGCGCCGTGGTTCCTGACGCGTGTATATATATATATATAGCCCAAGCAGAGCGGCGCTGGCGCGAGCGGCGGCGAGCAAGACACCAGCGCAGGTCCCTTGGCGCGGCAGGCCACTAGCGCGGGTGGCTGCCACCGGTGAGCTGGCGAGGCAGAGGGCTCCGAGCGCGGCGGGACCGACGTCGCGCCGGTGGAGTCACGTGCGCCCGGGCACCGGCCGCGCACACGCCGTGGAGCCGGCTACATCCCGCGTCGGGGAGCAGCCACGCTGGTGGCCGAGGCCGTCTCGCCATGACAGCGGCTCTACCTGACCATGGCCGGGGCAGGTGACACCTCGTCTCAGCTGCGTTGGCGCTGTGGCAGGGGCCGCCGCGCCCACGCCGGCCCCACCCCGGCCGAGCGCATGCATGCACACACACGCTCATGCGCGGTGGCCGCAGGGGCGATGCGACGGCGGTGGCACATGGCGGAGCCGCCGGACCAGGCTGCAAACTCCACGGTAGCCGGACGCACCAGCCGCTTCCCGCGAAGCGGCCGGAGGTGGCCGGCAGCGGGCCCACCACGCGCTCCGGCGCCGCGGCAGCGGCGGCACAGGAGGCGGCTGCGCCTCCTCCCCCCGTCGCGTCGCGGCGTGCCAGCTGGTACCGCGCAAGGCGCTGGCAGCGCGACGGCGCCCCTAGGCTGCACAGCGGCGCCGCGAGTCTTCGCCATGACCCGCAAGGATGCAACCCGCAAGGATGCCGAGCGCAGCCGATGCCGAGGCCCCACTGCCGCCCTGCTCCGTTATTCCCTACTCTGGCCGCCGTGCTCTGTTTCACCTGCCCCACCGCCATGCCACTCGGGGCCGGCAAGCCACCGCTCACCACGGTGCCCCCTCCTCGCCGGAGAATGTCGCCGACTCGCCGCCACCACGGAGCGCGCTCGCACCTCCAGCCTCCGCGACCACGGCCACCTCCAACGCACCGCCGAGCCCACTGCTTCGCGCATCCCGTCCGCCCACCGCCCTGCGCCACTGCTCTACCCATCTCCACGTCTTCTCGGCTGAGCACCGCCGCCGACGCCACCGGCCGCTGTTCTGCCTCTCCCTCTGCTGCCTCTCAAGGCTGTGCGGCTTCTCTCTCCTTCCGCTCACTCTGTCGCTGACAGCGGATGAGGAGGGGATGATGATGACCAGACACCCCAAAGCGGAGCACATGGCCACGTCGCCCAATCAATGGGAACAGCCCCTTTGGCCCACGCAGCGTGGACATGGTGCACGTACAGTGGGGGAAGACCTCCGGTGCACAGCACAGTACGGACTAGTAGGTCCACGGTATAGTGCTCAACAGGTACACGTTATGGTGCTGGCTGCGTAGCCCCACCACTTGGCCGACGCGTCAGCAATCATATATGCAGCATATAGGTAAGAAAAAAAATTATTCACTCAATCACATGACAATTTCCCTCTAAGGGTGTGTTTAGTTAGGGAAAAGTTGGTGAAAAGTTACTGTAGCACATTTCGTTGTTATTTGGTAAAATTTGTCCAATTATGGACTAACTAGGCTCAAAAGATTCATCTCGACATTTACAGACAAACTATGTAATTAATTATTTTTTTACCTACATTTAATGCTTTATGCATGCGTTTAAAGATTTGATATGATGGGTGGAAGAGGAAATATTTTGGGTTTGCATGTGAACTAAACGGGGCCTAACTTCAAAAAAAAAATACAAATGTTACACTTCTATCAAGAAACAATAAGCACAACAAAGAAAACTTATTTTACAATTGCTAGAATCTAATCGATACAACGCAACTCGTACTAGTATGACCTGTAAATCTACCCTAACAAAGTAACATTGCTAGGATACGTAACGAACATATACTGGTCTAACAAAATGTCATTGATCCACTATCACACAATCCAACATAATTGCAGCAATTCAATTACAATCAATTAAGCTGCAACTTATGGTATCCAACATTTCCACAACGTCATAATCAAATCGATTATCCTTTCTTATTCTAAAAAAATTGTTACTATAACGCTACTCAATTTCTAAAAAAAATTAGCTCATCGTACATAGCAGTGCCTACTCATTATTTCAAGGAGGTATCGAGCAAAACGACAAATGAACTGGCCCGATCCGACATGGCGCGGCAAGGCCGCGCCTGTGTTTCTAGTGGATTTGGAAGCCGTCGCAGCGGCAGAGGCTGCGTGCCCGGTTTGGAACCGATAAAAGCGCGTTTGTTCCGACGAACGGACTGGACCACGCTCTCTCCCACACTCCGTCTTATGTAGCGTCGCTCGTTAGACCGCTTCTTAAAAAAGAAAGATAGCGCTGCTCTCTTCTCCAGCGCAAGGCTCCTCGTCGTGGCCTTCTCCAGCGCAGCGCCGCCGCATCCGCTTCCATCCGGCGCTGCTCCGCGCCCCTCTCCCCATTCTGTGCCGCACCATGTGGCCGACCACCCTACTCTACCGCGCAGCCACCCACTCCGACACGTCGCCGATGCCATCCCTCACACCACCCCCATCCCAGGCTCTGTCCCCTACCGCGCCATACCGTGCTCTGTCCTCCGCTGCGCCCAAGCCAAGTGGCCAGGAGAGAGGGCCGTCGCTGGCCGGGTCTAGGCCAGGCCAGGCACAGGCATAGCAGGCCACTGTCAAGCCACACCACCATCCTCAATTGCCGGCTTGTCGGAATCGGCTGTCCCCCTGCTCTATGTTGCGTCATACGGAAGAAAAAGGGTGAAAACCGTATGTTGCAAGAGTATATTTCAGGTGTTTCGGATATTTCAAAGGTATGTTGTAAGTGTTGTATATCAATAATGCAAAAGTAGGGTCGGGATGTTGCACATGTTGTAATAGCTATATATGTATGTTTATGTTCTAAATGTTTCATCCGTTTAGATGTATGTTGCAAGTGTTTTATCTGGATGTCGCAGAAGTAGATCTAGTGTTGCATATATATGTATGTTGCAAATATATGTTTCCAAGTGCTTTCAAGTGTTTCATGCGTATGTTTGGAAGTGTTTCACCTATGTTTTTTTGTATGTTGGAACTGTTGCATCTGAATATTTCAAAAGTAGATCAGGTGTGGGAAGTGGCTGATGGCGCAGGCAACGTTTGAGGCAGTGTAGGCGACGTCCGGAGCGGAGCAGTCGACATCCAAGGTGGTGTAGCCCCACTGCTAGTGCGCTCGCTCGTGAGCCCGATGCGCTAGGCACTCGCTCGCTACCTATGCGGGTACTGTTCGGACGCTAGTGCCCAGATTAGACGTCTAGACACTAGCAAGTGCGACAAATTTTGGACTTTTATATTTAATCAAGCGATTTCCAACACGGAACGCAAAAACAAATCAACATCTAAATCTGATAGGTACAACATTCCACTCCTACCCTATATTGAGCGCGTGATGAGTAGGGAGAAACGGATGAAAAAAATGGACTGAGAAGCTTTAGCTCTTTAATATTCATCGTATTAGATATTGATATAGATATAATTATATATCAGAGATATCTCATGTTTGCGACGGACCCAAGTACATTTGTTTGAATGTTTTCTTTCCATTGCACAACATCGTGTGGCTCACAACACAAATGCACGGCCCAAGTACATCGTGTGGCCCACTGCGTTACATGCCACAGGCCCAACGCGTTCATGCTTTGCGGAGCGAGGCTATCACTATCACTCTATCAGGCGCCCCTTCATTGTTGAGCGGCCAGGATCGATCCAAGAACTACCCTAGGCACCAAATACCCGCCCCAATCCTGTTCCTTGTCTCTCACGCCGCCGGGGTCTCGCTTCGCTGCGCCTTGTCGGCGCCATGCCCAGCTACGCTTCCCATTTGTGTGATTTCGTAGCGGTGGCCTCACTAGTTCGGCTCCAAGAACCATTGTCTTGGTAAAATCGACTCCTTTTCACTCATCTGCATTCTCGGTTTCGTGCATACTGAATATTTGCATAAAAGGGATGCAGATTTGCCCAACTGAAAAAGAGCTTTTCGCTTGCCGTTCAATGATTTCTCAATATATCTTGTAATGTGTATACTATATTTTTTAATGAAATGTTTTGTCGCTATTTAGGCCCTTCATCTAGATTTAACAAAAATGGTCTTATTACCATAGATTTCTTATTTATTTTTTGAAAGAGTAAATTGGTGGATGCCAGTAGGCATGCAAGAATCCATATCCATATGCTGAGAAACGTCACAAAAAATATTATGATGATTTTTTTCTCAAGATCTTCTGTGTTAACTCAAGATATTCTGACGATTTTTTTCTCATGATCTTCTTCTGTGTTAAAGAGCTTTAACCATGTCCATGACCCCAAAGAGCTCTATTTTTTTTCTCAAGATCTTCCATGTTAAACGGCTTTAACCATGTCCATGACCCCGCGTCCAAAATGCTCACGTGGAATGGGTCTACATACGCGTAGCACCTCTCTTACACTTTCGTCCTCGCTTCGTAAAAAAAATGTTAATCCGGAGGTGCTATGATTGGAAAGACAAGGCTTATAAGCTGGCCCTCACTCTCCTAAACTTCCAAGACGTTACTAAACCCACCAATCACAATCACACATGAGCCATTTGGGCCATATGGGCCAACTCCACCTACTACAGACTACTAATGGGCTGGGGTGTTACAGCTCGGTATACCAAACCATACAAAATCATCCAAAATGCCTCTGAAACATACCAATTTATTGTTGTTGCCTCTTGCTTTCTCTGTCTTTGACTTCTCTCTTTGAGATTGAATCTCTCTTTGACATTGAATCAACTTCCATTTTGCTATCTGAACTCTTCCTATTTTCCTAACTCTCCTTCAATTTCTAGTCTGAACAAACATGACATTAATCAATACATGGGCAAAGTGTTCAAAGACATTTCTAGCAAAATTCTTCCCTATAGGCAAGACGAATGCCTTAAGAGGAAAGATTACCAACTTTTAATAGCAGAAGACAGAAACTATTTTAGAAGCATGGGAGCATTTTCAAGGATACATCTCAGATTGTCCTCATCATGGAATGAAAGAATGGTTACTCATGCATGGCTTTTATCATGGATTAACTCAGAAGGCTCGTGAGCACCTAGATGCAACTGCTGAAGGATCATTTTTGTCACTCACTCTTGGGAAAGATAAGATACTTATGGAAAAGATAGTAGATAACCAAAGCTAGTCCCAAGACAACACTCAACATTGTCACCAAAGTGAAAAAAATACCTGAAGAAGTGAATGTGTTGTCTACCAAGATGGATAATTTACTCAATTGGCTTGACTAGAGGGCCAAGTATAAGGAAGACCGAAGAGCTATAGAAGATGCATACAAACATGAATCAAACATCCTTGCCTTCAATTATCCACGACAGAGACAACAGGAACAAAACAATAATCAAGGTAAGAAACCAGGTAATTCTGTGAACCAACCTACTTTAAGAGAATTAGTCATGCAGCAATTTAGAATAAATAATGACATCAATGCAAAGCTTGCTGTTAATGATAAAATCCTGGAAGATATAAATGCTAAAATGAACAACTTTTCTTCTGCCATCAATGATCAACTTAATTATAATAAAAAGTTAGAAGCAAGGATAGCGCAGCTAGCTGCTGCATTGCCTGTTGCCACTAACCCTGAGCAGGTAAAAGCTATAACTATAAGAGGTAGAAAGCCTACTAAGGATCCACCTTATCCAAAAGGAACAAGAAGGGCACTGACAGAACTAGCAATAGCAGAAGAAGAGAACAACAATGAAGTTGAAGAAGTGTTACCATCAAAACCACAAGAGCAGGAGATGAGACAAGATTTCTATGACACAACTTATCTACCATTTCCTCACAGAAACAAAAGACCACAATCGGATGAGCAGTTTGGTAAATTTGTGGAGATTATTCAGAAATTATATGTCAACATACCTCTGCTAGACACCATACAAGTCCCTACATATGCCAAATATATCAGAGACATTCCCAACAAGAAGAGACCACTGCCCACCACTGAGGTAATCAAGCTGACAAAAGAGTGTAGTGCGGCCATCCTCAATAAATCACCAGAGAAGAAGAAGGATCCAGGATGCCCCACTATTGATTGCTCAATTAGATATCAACATTTCAATAATGCACTTTGTGACCTTGGAGCAAGTGTCAGTGTGATGCCTACACCTGTCTTCTACAAACTCAAAATTTCAATGCTCAAGCCAACATCAATGTGTTTACAGCTGGCTGATCAATCAATCCAATATCCTATGGGTATTGTAAAGAACATTCCAGTCAAGATAAGAGACTTCTTTGTGCCAGTGGACATTGTGGTACTAGACATGCAACCAGACTTAGAAGTGTCACTCATCCTCGGGAGACCCTATTTGAGCACTGTCAATGCACACATTGATGTCGGAGTTGGAGAAATCAAGTTTACTATAAATGGACAAGAAGAGCGTTTTGCCTTCAAGCCAAGGTCAGAGCTTAATTCCAGTGTAAAGATGGTATGTCAAGAACAGCAAGAAGAATTCTCAGAGACATCATCTCTGAGATTGGAAGCATCTGACGAATGAAATATATGGAGGTCTTGTTCGGAGGACCCTAAAAATTCCAACCCTCGCCGAAAGGTAAATCAGTATGTATCCATGTCTACTCTTTCATCTTGCATAATTATTTTCTTCATAAGCATATTTATTAGCATTACAGAAAAAACTCAAAACCCCTGTAAATAATTTTTACGGTGAAAGCTCGTAGAAAATATTTATAGTGGTGGCATAAAAAATATTTGCTCATACATTTTAATTTCTCATTTCTGCATTACAAAAATATATATATGTTTTCACTTATACCTAGGGCCACATGTCATACGCTCCATCTCACATCCATCACATCATATTATTTCATCCACTTCCACTCACCTCCACCTTCTGCCAACATACACCATCTAAATCCACCAAACGAGCACTTATCTGACTTAATGGCGAAGCATGGGAGGCAGTGGAGCAAATTCAACCCAAGTGGGCCTAGGCGTAGGGCGGCCGCCCCAACCACCAGGGCGCCTGCCCTGGCACCTCCTCCTCTATATAAACCCTCTCTCCCTCGGCCCTCATTCATCACAAGCACACCAGAAAAACATAGCAGCTTCAAGTTTCTGATTTCGAGATTAGAATTTTAGTATAGGCCAAGAAGAATTGAGTAGGGAGTGAGAGAGTAAGAAGAGAGTGAGAGTGATCATGTTCTTGTGAGAGGAGAGGAAGGAAAGTAGTGCTGCAATAATTTAGAAAGATCACAACCAAAATTAGTGGAGATGCTGCCCAAATAGAGTTTGAGCAACTAAAAAGAATTAGGGGGAGGTTCTGTCAGAATTCCAACTAAAATATTTTCTCGGACGACTAACCCCTAGAACGACTGACTCCTGGATGGCTAACCACAAACTGTTTTCCTAACCTTTTCCACGAGCTGTATTTTTGTCAAGATTTTGCAGGATGGACAGACTTCTAAGGGCTACCAAGGGGGCATTCACTCGTCAAGGGACGGGACGTTCAACCCGGAGTTCATCAAGAGCAGCATCAGAGATGAGTGTCGACCCTCCGGCCTATCAAGGACCTACATCTTCTTCAGCATCACCAAACATCCTCATCAAGGCATCCCAGCTTGGACTGAAGAATGAACGAGAGAAGAACATCTACAAGAAGTTGAAGAACAAAGAGTTCACCCACACTCCAATGCTTGACAGTGAACTCCTATAGGAGGCAGGAGGCACCTGTAAACCTTCGAGCACCACAAAGAGCTGCTTCAGCAAGAATGGCATATCAGCCAGAACCACAGTGGCACGGTGCTGATCCCGGTCCCAAAAGACCGACACACACTAGCTACACTGGTTGGTGTCAACCTAAACCCCACATTCTGAGGACGCCATGGGAGTACCAAGCTCCCCAGCAAGAGGAAGATGGATGGCCCCAAGGAGATAAAGAACAGTGGCAGCACAGACCTTACAGTCAAACTCATGCAAGACACTCATTTGACCCATATGGAGCATCGTCATCAGGCGCACAACAGCAAGATTTTCAGCATGGACGAATGTCCGATGCTGGATTCCAGTACACTCAACAACACTATGAAGAAGAATTGGCATTTCACCAGCGCACTGACAACTCCCTCCACACCATACAAGAGGAACAAGCTGCACAAAGAGGGATGCTAGAAGAACAGCGCCAATGGCAAGGTGAGACGAGTCATACTCTATCTCAAATGCATCAAGAACAAGCAGGTGAGAACCAGAACCTCGAGACACTCCTCAACTACTTCCGTCTTGGCTGATCCACCACGACAACATTCAGCTTGGGGGAGAGCGCCCCCATCTATCTAGGTTTGTATTCTTTTCCTTTACAATTTCCTATTATGTTTCTATTTAAAAAAACCAAATAAATATTTCCTACTTTATTTTTAGTGTGTTTTTAAAACATGAAAACCAAATAAAAAGAGTGTGTACAAAGGTTTGCTTTAAAATTTCAGTTTGAGATTGTGAGAATAAAATAAAAAGAACTTAAAAAAATCATGATGGAAATGATGAATAGTTGCTCTACTATAATTCCTTTCAAGTACCTAGTTTTCAATCTAGAATTCTCCCAAATTTTAGACACGACTGTGTAGACATGACAATTTACTCTAAACTTTAAACTGTGGGAGCATATGCTTAAATGAGTCTAAGTAATTGACTGGCATGATATAAGGTAGTCTGAGCTGCTATTTATCAAGTTCCTAGTGACACTAAATTCTGGAGATTTACTTTTGAAAGTTAAAAATGCTACATGATTAGTTCCCTGTGTGACAGAGTATGAAATTCCTATCACAGCCATATATATAATTAGAATAGGAAACCTTCACATGTTTACTGCTTGCAATTGTTTTGAATTTGGTCAAGCTCTGTTGACCTTTAGGAGCTTATCATGCGGTTAAAATCAAGATCACATATACATCACCTATATATGTTGCTTCTACACTAGAAGTATGCAATCACATCTTTTTGTCCAGATACACCCGGAAAAAAATTGTTCTACTCTTACACTGAGAGTAAACATCCAAATCCTTGTTTCAATACCCATCTGCTTGCCAAAAACCTCAAAATAAATGCTCCAAGTTTTTATTGTCATTCCTCTCTAAAATATTGTTTGAGGCTAGGCTACTGTTAAAAAAAGAGAGAGAAGAGAAAAAGAAGAAAAAAGAAAGAGAAGGACAAGTGTCCAAAAGAAAAAGAAAGAGATATATATATATGCAGCCTATGTCCTCTCTATCTTTCAAAGTTTAAAATGAGAGAAGTTATCCTCAAGTAAAGGAGCATTCTAAGATTAGATTTTCACCCATTCTTTCTACCACTTATATTTTCTCCATCATATCTTAGCCACTACCACATATTTACATCCACACATGCACATCTTGATTTGATTTGTATGACAAGTTCCTCTAGGTCCATTGTTTGATTAGACAATATATGTATTGCGAGTATGTATAAGTTTTCTCCACACCTATGAGCTCCACATAAGCTTTATTAGATGTAGGGTGAGAGAAAGAGAGAATTTCTGCCTAAACCACAAATACTACATATTTTGAGAGAAAAGACATAATTGTTTTGTTGCCTCAGTAAGGATCCAAAAATACCACATATTGAGAGACCGGAGAGGGTCATACAAAAAGGAATTATGTGTTTTATTTTGAAATATTTATGAAAAACTCCAGAATAGAGGTGGAGCAAAGAGCTTGAGACATAGTGTTTGACTTAATTGTCCTGTCTTTCAATTGCTCAACATTCAAGAAAAGGTAAAAGCCCCATAGTTGGAAGAAACATGAGTAAGTTTGAAATGTCAAGACAGTCCACTCTATTTGGTGAAGAGTTTTTGTTTGAATGCATGTGTACTTTTAAGGCATTAAGGCATTGATGCAACTCCTAATCCATCTTTAAGATTAGCTGTTTTGCTCAGGACGCGCAAAGATTAAGCTTGGGGAGCTTGTTGATGGTAGATAACTGTCATTTTTAATTGTCAACAAGAGTTTAAAAAGGCCACAAAACAATCACCATCATAGACTTATGGGTTTTAACTGATAATTTCCACGAGTTTTGATGAATGTCTATTTTTATAATGATTAATCAGAAAAAGACCAAAGGATGGGCCACATGTCAGTATACATTGAAGATTTGCGGACTACGACAATTAAAGAACAATCTAGAAGACACGAGAAGGCAAACCCCTGAAGGTGGGGCCCACTTGGCAGCAGGCCAGGGCGGCCGCCCTGGAGGCTAGGGCGCCCGCCCTGGTGGGACCTCCTGTCAGCCTCCCCTTCTACGTCGGTGCTAAACCATCTTTGAGGATCAATCTTCTTCGTTGGTTTAAGTCGGTTTGATCCTACGACCAAAGTTAATTTGCTAGCGCTATATAAACAAGCCAGGACCCTAGGGTTTAGAGAAATTCATTGATTAGAGGAAGCCATCAACAGAAGCAGAGATCAGAGATCATCTCTCCACCAGAGAATTAGAATAGCTACTCCAATTCTTCAATTTCTACATAGGTTTAGACTAGCTAGGTTTAAGAAGAGTTGAGCAATTGTGCTTAGAATTTCGGATCATCGTCATCAAGTTTGGTATTATCTTGTATCTCTCTCTATGACTTTATTCTAAATATTATTATGTTCGCGGATGTGACAATCTCGTTGAGTCTTATATAGTCCACTCCCCGTTGATAGGACAAGTAGAACGGTATTACGTGGAAAGTCTTGTTATGTTCCTGATTTTCTTCAATAATGTTCCTTATACATAGATGAAGAGTCGTTGTGCTATAAATGATTGTGTATGTGCTAGAGTAGATGAAAGACTTAGTAGACTAGAATCTACCTACGAATTCAATCTCTAATCTCCTGTCAACCTACCTTTATGATGAGTAGTCTATCTCTAATCTCTAAGTGTGTTATTATTGTGGCTTACCCCCTGCCAAAGTAAGTGACTGTGTGATTCTTTTATCATAAGTAGTCATATTTTGTAAGTTCATCTCTAGCTTAATTTTTTAGCTATTCCCTAAGCTAAAATATAAATAACGGTACCTGAAATATTTCCCAGTGAAATGCTACAATGATATTTAATCTGTACGCTTGCGGATTCCGTATATAATTCAATATATTTTATTTCAAGAGTTCAGTTTAATACCTACCTACACACTCTTGGCATTGTTGCTGGGGATGACAACCTAGTAACTAAGGTAATGCTAAGGAGTGTCAACACACCTCTAAAAATTTTAGAGGTGGTTCAGCTACCCAGATGCCTCTAAAAATACAGTCAGATCCACAAGTCGATTTGTAGATGCGTGCTAGCTCAAAAACCATTTTTAGAGGCGGGTTTTAATTGAGATGGCCCTGTCCAAAAATGCCTTTGTTGCTAAAAATCATTTCTGTACTAGTGATTGTTTCTCAGCTCCAACAATGTCTCACTACACTCTGTTTTTTTTATACTTGTCATCTCGATACAGCTGTAGCATCTGGTCGTGCTCAGTACCCTCTGTTTGTTATATTAGTGTGAATGAATCCCACAGTTATGTTATTTTCAAGTAGTAGAATTCAGGGCATTACCCTGTTATATATATATAAAAACTATCCTTGTTCTAGGCGCGGGCGCGGTGGTGCCTGAAATTTTTGGTGGGTAAATACATAGAACATGTACCGTTACATGTTATTGTTGACAGTAACACATTTTTTTTGCTGGCGTGCTAGCTGCATTTAGAGACAGTGGCATGCTACTGGAAAAAATATAAGAGTGAGGAATCTTAGAAAGAAATAAAAGAACTGGTCACATAAAGATGTGCGCGATTCCTTTTCCTTTTCTATGTAAAGGGACTTTGGTTACTGAATTACTACTGACTAATAAAGCACCATTGCAGCGTCAGCTTGGGGATCAGATGAAAGCACTTTAGGCCTTCCTTTATTTTCACATGGTTCTCACCATTTCTCGCACCAGTTTCCCTCTTCCAGGAGTTCCAGCCAGCTGCATCCACCATGCAAACCTCTGGTGCTCGGATCTCGGTACCCGAAAGCCCACCTCATCGACACTCCATCCGTGTGACTCTACGCCAGCATCAACATATAACGTCTGGCCGGGCGCCTCAGCCATCCCCGTCGTGGCATCGAGCACTCTGAGCCTCCGCTGTCGAGCACACTATGGCAAGTCAGCACCACCTCATCGAGATTGCGGCTAACCTGCTCTGCATCAGCACTCCTGGTGCTCAAAGTCACAGCTGCTCCCAGAGCTGTTCTGGCTTGGACTCTTCATGGTCTCCCTGCATAGAAGGTTATAACTGGCGATGCACCTACACTAACTCCGCTGCTGGTACAGTGTCCCTTGTCCTCAGTCTTCCTTACAGCTGCACCCGTGAGCCCCTTAACGCATGGTTCAAGTTTAGCCTACTGGACCGAGAAGGCCGGTCAGTGCCTTCCAGGACCCGAGCCAGCTCCTTTCAGAACTGGCGGATCCAGCAGATGTGGCAGTGGGAGTGTCCCGGTTTCATCACCAGGGACGATCTGGAGCGGAAGGAGTACCTTAACAAGCACGGCTGCTTCACCGTCCGGTGCGACATCGTCATCAAGCCCTTCACGGCCAAGGCCGACCCATTCGTCACGGTGCCCCCGTCCGACCTCCACGAGCACCTCGGCGACCTGCTGGCGCGCAAGGACGGCGCCGACGTCACCTTCCAGGTCGCGGGCGGCAGGACGTTCACCGCGCACCGGTGCGTGCTCGCGGCGCGGTCGCCGGTCTTCAGAGCGCAGCTCTTTGGCGAGATGAAGGAGAGCAAGAACACAGGCGACGGCGGCGTCATACCAATCGACGACATGGAAGCACAGGTGTTCAGCTCCCTGCTGGCCTTCATCTACACCGACTCGTTGCCACCGGAGACCGACGGCCACGCCGAGCAGCACGGTGATGACGACGAAGCGATGGTGCAGTATCAGCATCTGCTTGCCGCCGCTCACAGGTACGGTCTCGAGAGGATGAAGCTGGTTTGCCAGGAGAAGCTGTGCAAGCACATACGTGCAGACTCCGTGGCGGCGTTCTTGGTTTTAGCTGACAGGCACCACTGCCCTGGGCTCAAGGAGGCGTGCTTTCATTTCCTTATTTCTAGTGCCAATCTTGACTCCTTCACCGAGACGGATGGCTTTGAGGTGCTCAACGCTAGCTGCCCTGCTGTTCTCAAGGAGCTACTGGCCAAGCTTGCTACTGTTTTGATCTTTTGAGTTTTGAGTACAGTGTAAGCGTGGACAATGGTTTCCAATTCATACAGGGGTGCTCATTTCACAAGTGTAATTAGATTAGTTTTAATGGGGGTCACCTATTTCAGTAGGCAGGCCTCCTCTGAAAAGATGACATTCTTGTAGCTCTATGTCTTTCCTGTGTCGTTATTGTCCTTTCTAAACTCATGTGTGTGGGAAAATAGAAAGAGTAAAATTTAATGATAGTCTTCAAGTTGTCTTGAGCAGTCATCTATGTCCCCAAAGTTTCAAAATGCATTTTTCTCCCTAAAATTGTAATAGTTCTCGTCTAGGTCTAAATGGGCTTTACCCAACCCACTAATCTACATGGCATAGGTATGCTAAGAGGATGCACATGTTAGCAGCGAAGCTCCACCTTAGAAAATTAGATAATTATCTGTATGGCCTCTAATAATCCGTCTTCCTTTTATGGCCCTTATTTTTTTTTTTGAACTTACCTATAAGACCCGAAAACGAAAATTCCTTACCTATATGGTAATGATGCTCATCTGACGTCCAGACGGACAGACGCTTCCTCTAACCGTGGACCACACAGAACATATCGGCCCGCCCACGGAACAACATGGCAGGCTGTTGGGACTTTCTATCTGGTCGAGTACATTCCGGACGCAATTTAGGCCCCGTCACCCCTCTGCTCTCTTTCCTATCTCTGTCATGCGCTTCACAAGTCTTCCGCTTCATCTGTCCTCTGCTCCTTTCTCCCCATCTATGTTCGCCCTTTTTCGCTCCTGTGCCACCATCCTGCACAGCCCCACGCTGCCATCCACCTCGCTCGTTGAGGAAGGGGAGGCCTGCGCCTGCGCCTGGGGAGGCCTGTGCCTACGCCCCCATCCACCTCGCCCACTGGCAGGAAGGCGAAGCTCCACCTTAGAAAATTAGATAATTATCTGTATGGCCTCTAATAAACTATGTCTTCCTAAAATGGCCTTTATTTTTTTTGAACTTACCTATAAGACCCGTTAACGAAAATTCCTTACCTATACGGTAATGCTGCTCATCTGACGTCTGGACGGACGGACGCTTCCTCTAACTGTGGACCACACAGAATATATCGGCCCGCCCACGGAACAACGTGGCAGGCTGCTAGGACTTTCTATCTGCTCGAGAACATTCGGGACGCAATTTAGGCCCAAGTATTCCGCTTCATCTATCCTCTCCTCCTTTCTCCCATCTATGTTCGCCGTTTTTCACTCCTGTGCCACCATCCTGCACAGCCCCGCGCTGCCATCCACCTCGCTCGTTGCGGAAGGGGAGGCCTGCGCCTGCGCCTAGGGAGGCCTATGCCTACGCCCCCATCCACCTCGCCCACCAGCAGGAAGGGGAGGCATGCGCGTGTGCATATGCCTGGGTCTATGCTGGGTCGTTGCTCTCGACATCCCAGACCCGAGCTTGCTGGCCACCAGAGTTCTCCAGCAGGTAGGCCGTGGCCGTCGGTGACACTGTGTTTCGATTGTTTTAAGCGTTTCAGACCGATGTTCAAGTGTTTCATATGGATGTTGTAAAAGTAGATCTGAGATGTTGCATTGCATATGTTGCAATGATAATATATGCATTCTGTAAGCATATGTTTCAAGTGTTTTAGTTATTTTAGATGTATGTTTCAAGTGTTTTATTTGCATGTTGCAGAAATATAATTGGATGTTGAATAACATACATGTTTCAAGCGTTTCAAGTATTTCATATGTACGTTGCGAGTGTTTCATCTAGATATTGTAAAAGTAGATCTCGATGTTGTATGTATTGTTATGGCTATACACACATATTTCAAGCGTATGTTTCAAGTATTTCATCTGTTTTCATTCTTATGTTGCAAGTGTTTGAACTGAATGTTTCAAAAGTAGATCTAGGGTAACACATGGTACAATGGCCCCGATGGCTAGCGGACAGCGCGGCCTGCCATAGCCGCTTGTTGCTCCTACTGGGGCGCCGCCCTGGGGTCATCGTGCGGGAGCCTAAGGCCAGTTGCAGTGAGCGCAGATAGGGTGAGTCATGTACAGCGGGCACGCTCCTTTCTGTTACGACGTGGCAGGGTAACGGTCCTCCTGTTAGACGACGCGGCGAATGCACTTCTGTTACACTGGGATGGGACGGAGCACGGTAGATGCGTTTGAAAGGGAGCAGCATCCAGATGCCTCCTGTGGTCGAATGTCCGGGTGCTAGCCCTTCCATTACCTCTCTCCTTCTCTCCATTTCAGCCTCTTAATAACGGTGTTAAGTAAAAGGTAAAATGACTATTTTACCCCTAGCGAAAAATATTAAAGTGCAGTGTTTAGTTTGTCTATTTTAGATTTTGACTAATATTGCACATGGTTTAAAGTGTTCATAATTGAATAAAATTAAAAGTATATTTTTGAACATGAAGGAGTACATAAATAAATGATAGTTCGATGGCAACTGCAGATTTATACAAACCTATGTTCGCATGTCAGTGATTAAGAGCAACTCCAAGAGACTCTCCATATCCTTTCTAAATGGGAATAGAGATTTTGATGAAAAACTACCCTCCAACAGTTTCTCTAAATGATTATCTAAATATAGCCATCTTCTATTCTAGATTTTTCGCTAACAAAAATAGAAGACTATAATGGCTCTCTAGAGTGCGCACGAGATATAGAAAAACTGATGGAAAATAAAAGGATATAGAAAGCGATTTTTATGCAAATGACTCCAAATGATGATTTAGATAGTGAGATTCAGAAAAGTTGTTGGAGTTGCTCAACAACCATAAATAGCACTTTATATTCACAATTACATCTCCCTTCAGTACTCGCCGTTATGGCTGATTCCATGCCCCGGGCCGAGAATGCCACGGAAGCATGAGGCACAGCGTGACGGCGAACACGCAGTAGAGCGCGGTGGTGAGCATCATTGCGCCCACGAGCTGTCCCGCGCCGGGTTCTTGGTCTCCTTCACCACGGATGACGACGCGTGGATGCTGAAGTCACTGGGTTGGCCCAAATGTTCAGCATGATGTTTCTTATTTTCGATTCGAAAACGCAGGCTGCTAGAAGATTCTAAAAAAAAGAGATGAAAGAAAGAAGAAAGCGTATTTTGGACTTTGCATATCTGAGATTAGAGACTTAACGGTGAAAACTAACAGATTGGACGGAAAGGCCATAGAAGGTAGCAAAAATAATTTGGAGGCCAGATAGGTAAGTTCAAAAAAATAAGGACCAAACAAGAAAAGCATAGTTTTTTGAGACCATATAGGTAATTCTCTCTTTTATGTAATCTGCGTATACAAGAGTTCTAATCCTGTAAACCGGACTCCCGTACAACACCGCCTACAGGCCGTCCACGTATCCTACCTTTCCGTGCTAATCTCAATGCATAGCCCCACCAGCCGACCCGCGCATTCGGCCTCGGAGGGAAAGAGGCAAGCTAGCAGGGTAGAATTGCCTGGAGCCAGAGTTCTCTGTCTGCTACCGATAGTAGATGCGATGGAAAACTAGGGCGAACAGTATACCCTAGAAGGAATTTATTGCTTTTTAAAAAAACAATTAAGGAAATTATTGCTTAGTTTTGCACATGGGTTGACGATCAGAGGCGAAGAGAAGGAACCGGCGTCTTGATCAAACGCCACAAACAACAGCAAAGAAGCTCGATATGTTCTTTTTATCCGACACTCTGGCTGGCTCGCTCATTGCTTCTTTTCCTTCGATAGCTGAAGAAACGATGGCTTGGCTGAATTGGCTTGAGTAAGGAAGGTGCTCGGCTCGTCGGTTTGTCGGCTCGATTGCTTTAGCTTTGGGCATCCGCGTGGTGGCCGGGGCGGCTAGAGGACACACGTCATGCTGCGTGCGGGCGGTGTCGCACGTCCGATGCCGTGCGGCCCTGGCATATATTTTTTTCCCACGGCAATGAAAATGCATTAACGCGTGTGTGGCATCTGCGGCAGACTCGATCGGAGTCGATTGACTGAAGGGGTGATTGGAGCAAATGCGTCCACCAATTGTGAGAGAAAAACACTGCTGGATTATTGTGGCTAAAAGTACTATTCGCTATTTTATTGTGAGAGAAAAACATTGTTGGATGGCTGCTGATTCCGCTGAACCAGCGAAACAAACAGGGTGTAGATTGGGAAGCCGTGGCAGTAGCAAAGGCTGCGTGCCCGGTTTGGAACCGAAAAAAATTCGCTAACGCTCCTGTAGCGCGTTTGGACAGACGAACGGACCGGACCACGCTCTCTTCCGCACTCCGTCTTACCTAGCGTCGCTCGTCAGTCTGCTTCTCAAAAAAGAAAGACAGCGTTCCTCCCTTCTCCGGCACAAGGCTCCTTGTCGTGGCCTTCTCTAGCGCGGCCCCGCCGCTTCCGTTCTCAACCCGTGCTGCTCCGCGCCCCCCTCCCCACTCTGTGCCGCACCATGTGGCCGACCGCCCCACTCTGCCACGCAGCGGCCCACTCCAACACGCTGTCGATGCCATCCCTCACGCAGCACCCATCCCGGGCTTCGTCCCTTGCCGCGCCATACTGTGCTCTGTCCTCCGCTGCTCCTAGGCCAGGCGGCTAGGAGAGGGGGCCGTCGCTGGCCGGGTCCAGGCCAGGCGCAGGCGCAGGTGCAGCAAGCCACTGTCAGGCCACACCACCGTCGTCAACCACCGGCTTGCCGGAATCGGCTGTCCCCTTGCTCTATGTTGCGTCGTATGGAAGAAAAATGGGTGAAAATCGCATGTTGCAAGAGTATGTTTCAGGTGTTTCAGATATTTCAATGGTATGTTGCAAGTGTTGTATATCAATAATGCAAAAGTAGGGTCGGGATGTTGTATATGTTGTAATAGCTATACATATATGTTTATGTTCTAAATGTTTCATCTATTTCAGGTGTATGTTGCAAGTGTTTTATCTGAATGTTGCAGAAGTAGATCTAGATGTTGCATATATATGTATGTTGCAAACATATGTTTCCAAGTGTTTTCAGGTGTTTCAAGCATATGTTTGGAAGTGTTTCATCTATCTTCTTTTGTATGTCGGAACTGTTGCATCTGAATGTTTTCAAAAGTAGATCAGGTGTTGCATATAGGATACGTGTGGGAAGTGGCTGATGGCGCAGACAACGTTCGAGGCGGCGTAGGCGACGTCTAGAGCGGAGCAGTCGACATCCAGGGTGGCGTAGACCCAATGCTAGGCACTCGCTCGTTACCTATGCGGGTACTGTCCGGACGCTAGTGCCCAAATTTGACGTCCAGACACTAGCAAGTGCGACAAAACTTGGACTTTTATATTTAATCATGCGAGTTCCGACGCGGAATGCAAAAAAAAAATCAACATCTAAATCTGATAGGTACAACATTCCACTCTTACCCTATATTGAGCGCGTGATGAGTAGGGAGAAACGGTTGGAAAAAATGGACTGAGAAGCTTTAGCTCTTTAATATTCATCGTATTAGATATTGATATAGATATAATTATATATCAGAGATATCTCATGTTTGCGACGGACCCAAGTACATTTGTTTGAATGTTTTTCTTTCCATTGCACAACATCGTGTGGCTCACAACAGAAATGAACAGCCCAAGTACATCGTGTGGCCCACTGCGTTACATGCCACAGGCCCAACGCGTTACATGCTTTTTTGTTTCGTCGAAAGAAGAATTATATTATTGTGGAGCGAGGCTATCACTATCACTCTATCAGGCGCCCCTTCATTGTTGAGCGGCCAGGATCGATCCAAGAACTAACCTAGGCACCAAATACCCGCCCCAATCCTGTCCCTTGTCTCTCACGCCGCCGCGGTCTCGGTTATGTGCCGACTATGTGCTGACTATGTGCTTAGATATGAAATTCCCTATGATTGCCAACTATGTGCCGGGACGTGTGGTAGATCGCTAAGGTGATAGTTTGGTTGAGTCCTTTGTAGTCCATCCCCCGTATATAGATGACATGTTAGAGCCCGGTCTCGAAGGAGAAGAAGATTCTGTTTCCAATTCTCCCTAGTAGATGTTCCTTATACGGAGAAGAAGATTCTGTTTCCAATTCCCCCTAGTAGATGTTCCTTATAATTTTGTTTTGATTCAGTTTTACTAATAGATGAAGGTATATATGCTAGAGTGAGCAGCAAGACTTAGTGTTTAGAAATAACGTAGGAATTCTTTATTCTAACCGAATCTCGAGATTAGTCATACTACGTTTAGTGAGTCTCTGTTTTCTATCTGTGGAATACTATTATCATGCTACATTTATTTATCAATTATTTGTCTTTTATTTGACTTACCCCTGCTAAAGCATAAGAGTGGTTGGTTTATCATAGGTCTGCACATTTATTTAGTCATATAAACATTTGCCTCACGGTCCTTCCTTTGGTATTAAAATAAATAACGATACTCAGAATACTCTGAGTAGAATGGTACAATAGGTGATTTATCTGTGCGCTTGTGGATACTTATGTTTAATATTATTTAGAGTTTTCAAGTGTCGTTATAATTACCGGCATTTTAAGCATCATGCTAGAGATGACAACTTAGTACATAGTGATGTAAGAAATGTCAACACTTACGCATTTACCTCCTTAATCGAAAAGGATTTTTAGACTCATTTAGTTTACCTTCTAAACCGGTTTTAAGTGAAGTGATGCTACATTAACCACGAGGAAAATAAATCAGATTTTTGTGACATTCAGGGAGGCAATAACTCTATCAAAAAACGGAAACGATATAACATGGGCGTCCAGACGACGGACGCACCGCGACCCGATCGCACCCGCTCGCTCCCACACGCTCACGCACCTGCTCGCCTTTTCTTCTTCCTCCACTCGCTGCCACGCGGTGCCTCGCTCTCTCCATTGCTAAGTGCTCGCTCTCCCCGCCGCTCCGCCTACACTCGCTGAGGAGCCGCGCCTATCTCCCTCTCCCTTCCTCCCTCCCCTCCCTCCCTCTCTCCGTGCTCCCGCGACAGCCATGCCACCGAGAGAGGGCTTCAGCGAAGCCTGCGAGCCACGTGCTACCGTCCTCCCCTGCTCTGGCAACCTCCAGCCACCAAGAGAGATGCTCGATGACGGTGGGTTCCGACGAGGTAGGTGGATCCTTCGTGGATTTGAGCTGTTCCTTCCTCCTCCTCATTCTCCTCTAGATCTAAGCTCTCCTCCCTCCTCCTTCTCTGGATCTGGCCGTCTTTCTCCTCCTCCTCCTTCCTCCCTCCTCCTCCCCTTGGATCTAAACAGTTTGGTGGTGGCTAGGGTTCCGGCGAGTCAGAGCTCGTCCTTGTTGCAATAGTGCTCTATGGATGTTGCAATACATGTTCGGATGATGTTGCAGTAGGCTAGGGTTCCAGCGAGCTTTCTCGGGTTTAGATCTCGTCGTTGTTGTAATGGGTGCTTCTTGTTGTTGCGGTAGGTTTCAGTCTTTTGTTGCAGTTTTTTCTGAGATTTTGTTTCAGTTCTTTTTTGCTTCAATTGCCTATTGCAGTAGTTGTTGCGCGTTGTTGCAGTAGGTGTTCGAGTGTTGTTGAAGTAGTTTTTCATGCTTGGTGCAGTAGGTGTTTGTTGTCTGTTGCAGCTTCAGTTTTTGCATGTTGCAGTAGGTTCTAGTTGTTGTTGCAGTAGCTCTCGTGTTGTTTGTTTCAATTGTTGCATCATACTGTAACAGCGGCAAAGGGGGGTGGCAAGCTGGGGGCGGACTGTGGGGGCGATCCGACAGGGGGGCGAAGGTGCCTGAGGCCGGCAAGGTCGGGAGAGAGGGACAGATCCCGTGCGCTTGGGGCGGATCATCTTCCTTCCGCGGCGGGGTGGGCGGTTTCCTTTTTGCTTCTTCCGTGCGGGGGCGGTGGCTAACAAGGGTGGTGCATCTGGAGGCCCCCCTAGAGCAGGGCGTCCGGGCGCTAGAAGCCCCATTACAGAAACACTTTTAAAAAATAATAAGTTATCCAAATTTTTATTACATAAATGTGCAAAATCTATTTTAATATTAGAAAATCTATAAAAAATTGTTTTAACTCAAACAACTTGCATTATTTAATATTAGAAAATCTATAAAAAAACATTATGTATTTTTCTAAGACCATAAAAAAGAGAGGAGGGAGAAAAGAGAGGTGGTGCTTGCATAGTGATGATGGATTGTATCAAACTAGAGCTCTACTATCATACAAATGTAGTTGGATACATAGTTATATCTCCATTCTAATCAAGTTGATCCTTATTTGTCTAAGACAAAAAAAGAGGAGGGAGAAGAGAGAGAGGATAGGAGAGTGAGCAGAGAGCAAATGAATGAATGGCCAAGAGTACTTTCATCATTCTCTTGACCTCCTTTTATAGTGAGGAGCAAGGTGGTATTTTTACTTATTTCCTCAAAGGTGTTTTAATTACAAATAAGTCCATATGATTTAAAAACAGGCCCTAAACACTCACAATTATGCCCATGGACTTAGTAATTAGGCAATTTTTCACAATTGCATCTGTAATATATGATTCATACTCCAATAGTAGCCTATCAACTATTCAGTTTTGGATAGAACAAGAAGACCCAATAGCTAATTCTGATAAAATGAGGTCCAATTACATCTCAGACCCTTTGCAACCTACACGTCGGCGCCTCACTAAAAATTTCATCCAACAAACCCTTTGAGAAAAAATGTGTGGAGAAAAGGGTATGCACAAAACTTTTGTGTATACAAAAATCGACTAGGGATGCTTTTTGTCATCAATTGGTCTTTGGTAGAGACATTTGCTAGAGTCTTCATCATTCACTTTTGGCGGCTTGAACCTTCTCATGTCCTTGGGCCCTTGACAACTTCACTTCATGGATGAGTCTTCACTGATATAGTCGATGTAGTTATAGTAGGTGAAGTACGTACTCATAGTTGATCACTGCAACACCTTCAAGTCATAGCTCATGAGTGCGAGGCAATGCTTGTATCAATTTGCAGATTGCTTGGCTGGGGCTTGTGAGATGTTCTTCGCATAATTGATGTAGATGGTGTAGACATGGATATTGTTCCCGACAATGTAGAAGAGCCGTATACTGCATGGCACAACTAGAGCCACCACACAAGGCCTCCAAAAATTATGGGATTCATAATTAGTAATTAAGCATTGATTCTAATTAGCCTAACCTCAATTACTGCTAAGCACTAGCTGGTTACATTGCCACAATTAATGGCCCAGTGCATGCTCCCTCCCATCTATTTTCTCATATCCTAATAAAGGTCGTAGGCATGTATACAATCAATGTCAAATACAACTAAATTATACGAATCCTAACTAGGGTGCTACTTGTTCTTGATCCTGTCTCCTTGACTAGTCTTGAATGTAGGGCTTTGGTTGCACTAAATTCCAAACATTTATCAAGGTTCAACCACAAATAAATTTTCACAGTATGCATTTCCTAAACGTAGGGCCTCACATTATGTTTTGCTCCAAGGCCTCAAAATCTTAGCTACGGCCTGGATGTAGGCGACTATCCCGTTCCCAATCGAAATTGGTGGCAAAGGTGAATTCAATGATGCCAAAATTGATGCCAAAGCACCTCGAGCGAAAATGCAGGTGAAGGCAGAATCAAAGACTAAAACTGCCAGTGCTTGCAAAACTTCCACCAATGGAGAATCCACAGGGCCCACAGGGCTATGGCAGTCGGATCGCTCACCTCTTCGGTCAGACCACGAGCACCAACAGGCCCAGCCATGGCCGACACCACTACTAAAAATATTTTGGAAAACAGGCCCCATGCATTAACAGAGGCAAGCACAACATCATACTGCCTCTCAAAATATACGAAGACACCTAAAACAGTCCGCCTTTGAAAATAGATTAATAGAGAGATGACCCTCTTAGAATTGTCATCTCTGAAAATGATCATTAACAGAGACAAGCATTTTTTAAGTCCCTCCTCTATAAATTTATTTACGGAGACAGGTGTCTTAGACAACCCATCTCTGCAAATAAGACCCAGCCCAGCAACCCATTAATGTCGGGCGATATATAATCAAGGCCTTAGGGTTTGCTCTCTACTTCACAAGTCATCTCTCTCTCCACTCACAACCTCCTCTCTCTCTCTCTCTACACATCTCATAGCTGTAGAGTGGAGGTGGCGCGTAGAGGCGTCGGCCGGCCTGATGAAGGGCTCTCGACGATGGATCCGGTGGAGGGGCCGGCTCTTCGCTGCTCGATGAATCCGATAGAGGGGCAGCTGGATCCAAAGGAGGTGCCGCTGGATCCAATGGGATTGGGGTCAATGGTAGAAAGGCTGAGCAAGGTGTGGTGGCAGTGTGCTAGTGGGCCAGATCAAGGCCCGGGCACGGTTGGACACCCGGGTTTGGGCTTTTTTGTTTTTTATTTGGATCAATAGAGGCGGGAACAATGACCGCCTTTGTAAATCAGGATTAACAGTTACATTCCAACTGTGGTTGACGTGGTGCCTACCTCTGTTAATCTTTTTTACTGCCACTAGAAAGCTTTACTGTGCTACCAGGCCACATGCACATGTGCCTCGCATGTGAGGCGATGACGATCAGATTGTTGGGAACCCACACTCAAGATCAGATCGATGCACTACTAAAAAATGATTTCAAGAGACAGGCCATTTTTATTTTCAGAGGTGGGCACAAAATACTACCGTCTCCTAAAATACTTAAAGGTTTTCGGAGGCGGTCGTTTCATTTATGGAGGCGGTTAAGAATTGCATGTCTCCCAAAATGGATTTATGAATCTGGCCAAAAATTAGCCTTCTCTCAAAATCGATTTATAGAGGCGGAACTCTTAATAGGTCCGTCTCTGAAAATGGTGGTCATTTTCAGAGGCAGACCTCTTAAGAGGCCTATCTCTGTTAATAAGGTCGAGCCCACCACTGGTCCAATTTGACATGGTAAGAAGTTCACGTATATAAACAAAGGAAACCCTAATTAGCCACGGTCTCTCTCTCTCTATCTTTCACTCTCTATCTCTCTGGTCTTCCCAGCCACGAACACGGGGGTGACATGTGTGGACCGGCTCCCGGCGGCGCCCGTGGGGCCATCTCCCGGTAGCGCTCACGGGGACATCTCCCGGCGGCTTAGGGCCGGTCCGTGGCTCCCGGCAGCGCGGGGCTGCTCCACGGCTTCTGGCGGCAGATCTGGGCTCCCTGTGGTGGTGGAGCGCGGCGGCGTTGGTGGAGCACCTAAGAATCTGGCGAGGAGCAGTGGCGGTGGCCCGATTTGGCGAGGAGCGGCGGTGGCAGCACACAGATTTGGCAAGCAACGTGGCGGTGTGTCGATTGGCTCGACAGGACTTGTGGATGGGCTCAGTGGGCCCCTCGATGGGCTTGCTAGTTTTTTTTTGGTTTTTTTAATTAATTAACACAGGCAGGCATTTATCCACCTCTATAAATCATGATGTACACAGGCGCGGCAGTGGAGGCAGACCGTCTGCCCACCTCCGTTAATGCTTTTTGACTGTACAAAAATACTTACGGTAGTAGTGAGGCCCCCACCGGTCAGACCGCCGCTTAGTCAACTCTGCGACAAGCGGTCCCTCTCCAGAGCCTGTGCTTGCATGCGAACCGCCGCGTTAAAACCGTACAAAGGTCCAGTCAGCAAAGGTCAGTCAGACCACCTAACCTGAAATAATACTCCGAGAAGGGTTTTATTGAAACCTTTCAAATGCATGCAAGATCCAATTGGTTTTCTGTAGAATAACCATCACCTAGCACTTCAGCATTTTCAAATATTTTCAAAATGTTTTTCAAACGTCCACTCGTGTCTACTTGCAATGCAAGTTGGATAGCCTTTCAAGTGACACTAGATAAGTGATATGCAAAGTATATTCACCTCTGTTAATAGTACGGCTGTCTAGCCTAAGCCCGACCATTTAAAACTTCTCTAATCACCTTATGGCTAGTGAAATGAAATGCCCTATATTTCATACCTAAATCTATTTAACTCTAAATTGATGCCCGCAAGCATACATTTCCCATCAAACCACTTGATATCCATCATAACACTTTACAAATGTTTATGGGAACCTAATACTCATGGATGTGTTATATGTGGATGTCTATTCCATACATGAGTACATTTATATGTAGCTATAGCTAGTGTATAAGCACTTGTCGATTGGATCCATCAAAACCATGTTTGGAATAAATAAGTTGGGTTTGTGAAAGTTTCACTTATGAAGCTTTTGTAACTTTTTAATCCCCAAAATTAGGACTAATTAATTTTGTCATCTGTGGCTAAGATTCGTTATTACTATCTCAAGATCCAGTTGACCTAATTTTTGTTTGGTTGGCTTCTCAATTTAATTTAATTTATTTTCAGTGGGACCTTTGATCTCTCGGAGCTATGGTTCTACATTATGAATGTCGGTATTACTTTTTTGTCAGAAACATCATAAACATGATAAATTGTTTACAGAAGTTTAGAAAATCAATCAAATTTGCTTCTCAGTTCCCACAATGGCTTACCACCCTCTGTTTGTTATATTAGTGTGAATGAATTCTACAATTATGTTATTTTCAAGTAATGGAATTCAGGGCATTACCGTATTACTGGGGGGGGGGGGGGGGGGAACTGTACATGTTCTTGGCGAGGTCACGGCGGTGTCTGAAATTTTTGGTGGGGAAGGACAGAGAGCATGTGCCGTTACTTGTTATTGTAGACAAGTAACACACAGTTTTTGCTGGGGTTGCCTAGAACTTCCATGCTAGATGCATTTAGAAACAATGGCACGCTACTGGGGAAAAATTAAGAGGCAGGAGGAATCTTTGAAAGAATGAAAAAAAGAAGTCGTCACTTAAACATGTGAACGTCTTTTCCTTTTCTAAATAAAGGAACTTTATTTACTGGTTGACTACTGACTAATAAAGCACCATTGCCGCGTCAGCGTGGGGATCAGATGAAAGCACTTCAGGCCTTCCTTTATTTTCACATGGTTATCACCATTCCGCATACCAGTTTTCCTCTTCCAACCAGCTGCATCCACTATACAAACAATGCAACCTCTAGTGGGTCATTGTGGCATTGCTTTGTTCCTTTATGTGCATTGCTTTATTCACCAACTTCGGTTAGTCATTGTGGCAATCGTGAGAAAACATAAGGGCATAAGCAATTTCTTAAACATGATTTCTATCTTATTAAATATGGTGGGTCGATCAACTAAGAGAAGGGATATGATTAGAGATATCAATCATGAACAAGTGAAAAAGGCATTAGGTTGGGGGCAACTTCAGACTAGGACAGGTTTAAATCAAGAGCAATGCCTTCAAAGATCCAGAGATACTCATTGGACTTCTGATTATAAAACTCTCAAAAGTTTAGTCGACATGTTTCCTATGATAGTTGAAGTGCTAAAAATTGTTGAAAAGGATGACAGAGATTGGAAAAATTGATATCAAGCATCAAACCTTCTACAACAACAACAACAACAACAACAACATAGCCTTTTGTCCCAAACAAGTTGGGGTAGGCTAGAGATGAAACCCAAAAGAGACGAGAAACAGGGAGACACATAAAGGGACATAAAGGGTACAAGACAAAAAGAGGTCACGGTTCAGGCACGTTGATTGCCAATCTCCAAGCGCTCCTGTCCATAGCTAAATCCTTAGAGATATTCCACTCCTTAAGATCTCTTTTAACGGACTCGTCCTAAGTTAGTTTAGGTCGACCTCTACCGCTCTTTACATTATCGGTCCGCTTTAGAACTCCACTAAGCATCAAACCTTCTAGTATACTTCAAATCTTTTGACTTTGCATTTTATTTGCATCTCATGTTGACTACATTAACTGCCACAAATATCTTGTCTTTATCATTGCAATGCAAGGATCAAGATATTGTAAATGCCATTGGATGTGTAAAATCAACTAGACTCCATTTGGATGATCTTAGATTAGATGGGTGGGAGAAATTATTAGGTCAAGTGAATCAGTTTTGTGACATGCTTGAAAAGTAATGGAGTGATGCAACACCGTCTTTTGATCCGTTGGGCCATGTATCGTCTTAGAGCCCATTAGGGAGGTGCGTCCAGGGGTTTGCACACCCAAGGTATTATAATTAGCCACGTCGCACTCTTTAGGGTTTGGGTTTTGTTGCATTCTTTTTTCCTCATGAAAAAGACATTATTCATAGCACTTGTATCGCCAAGATCGACTGTTGTGAATCAGCACCCCTGTTCTTCATCTTGTTTGCATGTGTCAACTAGTCCATTTGAATCAAGACTTGAACCTCCTATCAGTTTGATAAACGTCATATATATTTGCAATTTCAGATTGCATTCTTCATGTTCTTGCTTGTGTTCTTGATTCGCTTGTAGGAAAGCATTCTCGGCGAGGTCAATCGCATTATGCGTGGTTGATAACAAATGGAGCTATGGTGTAATGGTTGTAGGGGTTCGAATCAAACTTGGTTTGATGCCTAGATCATGAACGTCGAGTTCCCAACCAATCGAATCTATCATACCTATCGGAATATCGGGCCACGTCTAAAGCATGCTCTCCATTAATTGTTTGCTCGAGCGCTTTCAATCCAAGGGACTCATTTCATGCTTTCAATGTAGGACTTTGATGAGCTTAGCAAAACTGTATCCTGATGACCTTAGTATTGAGGATTTGAGGGAACTTAACCACTAACTTTGCCTTCACATTGCCGATGTGCGAGCAGATGACAGATTCTCCAACATAAACACTATTGGTGAGCTCTTTCAAAAATGGTAGACAGGGAAATGTCATTGTTATACATTGGTCTATTGACTTTTGAAGCTCGTACTAGTATTGCCTGTCACTATTGCAATAGTTGAGAGATGCTTTTCGGGCATGATGATTGTGAAAACTAGTTTTTCTAATCGCATGGGTGACCTGTGCTTTAGTCATAGACATATTTGCTATCTAGAGAAAGAAGAAATGATGAAAGTTAGCAATGAGGCTGTGGTTCATGGTTTCATGACCATGGAAGGAAAAGGGCGTGAATATGATCCCTCATAGGTAATGCAATGCATCTACTTTCAATGGATGATTCTATAATTTCTTTGCTAAATAATTGACCTATCTGTTCTATTTCCTTTAGGCAACTGGGATCTTGATCCTGGATCACATATTTTACTATATGTGGCATCTTTAGTTCATGATTTTGTCATTCTATCAATGACTACACTAAAGTGATCAATGATGTCTTCATTTTATTAAATAGTGATTGTTATTACCTCTACCTTATGTTTCGCACAAAATCTTATCGCTAGTGCTAGAAGTCTAATTTTGATGTTAAAATATGGTAGTTGCGCATTAGTTATGCTATTTTGTTTGAACATCATATGGGTTAGTGTAGTTATGACTATGTGGTGCACCCCCGCCAATTTTCTCTAGCTTCGTCCCTACCAAGGATGTCAAAGACGGTTCAGCTACACCTTTATGCATGCTCTTCAACTACTACAACCACACGCGCCATTCAACACCAATGAGGTGAACAACATAGGCGGGCGTGACTTATGTTCCAGCCACGTTATACCCGCCTATGGACCATGCCGACGCCAGCCACACCTACACTAACACCACATGAATGGAGGATATGAAGAGAAGACCAATGACGATGATGACAATGCAGCTTAGTCGAGGCGTTTTGCGAGCTGACTTGCAGATAACCAGGAGACTTCTGAGGCCCTGCATACCAGAAGACCACGTCGCCCAAGTCACGTAGCCTGCCCATGTGTCCTCTTAAGAAGTAGGGGGTGTTAGTTGTGTTTTTAGTCCTTTTTGTAAGTAGTCCGGTGGTGTGTGCATTGTCACTAGGGCCAAGTAGAGTGGTATTCTTTCCGTCTTCGTGTTCAGCAGTAGCTTTAGTTGTAGCCCAACTGCCAATGTTTCTTTTTTTTAATATCTCTTTTTCTATCATCTAATAAAATTAACTGCAAAACTTTTAACCGTCCTGTGCTACTGGAAGAAAATTAAGCGGGAGGAATGGGGAATCTTTGAAAGAAAGAAAAGAAATGGTCACATAAAGATGTGCAAGCAAGTCTCCTTTTCCTATTCTAAATTAAGGAACTTTATTTACTGAATTGCTACTGACTAATAAAGCACCATTGCAGCGTCAGCGTGGGGATCAGATGAAAGCACTTTAGGCCTTCCTTTATTTCCACATGGCTATCACCATTGCGCATACCAGTTTCCCTCTTCCAACCAGCTGCATCCACCACACAATGCAACCTCTGGTGCTCAGATCTCAGCATCCCAAAGCCCACCTCATCGACAGTCATCCATCCGTGTTAATATATAACATCGAGCCAGGCCTCAGGCATCACCACCGTCGAGCACTCTGAGCCTCCGCCGTCGAGGCCACTATGGCGAGTGAGCACCACCTATTCGAGATTGCGAGTACCCAGCTCGGCTGGAGGTCTCCTTTTACTAGCAACTCCTTCTTGATGTGTGACTCTTCGTGGTCTCCCTGCATAGAAGGCTATAACTGGCTATGCACCTACTCCACTGATTCCGCTGCTGGTACAGTGTCCTTCACCCTCAGTGGTCAGCTTTACAGCGAAATCCGTGAGCCTCTTAACGCATGGTTCAAGGTTAGCCTACTCGACCGCGAAGGCCAGCCGGTGCCTTCCAGGACCCGAGCCAGCTCGTTCCAGAACTGGAGGATCCAGCAGATGTGGAAGTGGGAGTGTCCCGGCTTCATCACCAGGGACGATGTGGAGCGGCAGGAGTACCTTAACAAGGACGGCTGCTTCACGGTCCGGTGCGACATCTCCATCAAGCCCTTCACGGCCAAGGCCGACGCATTCGTCACGGTGCCCCCGTCCGACCTCCACCAGCACCTCGGCGACCTGCTGGCGCGCAAGGACGGCGCCGACGTCACCTTCCAGGTCGCGGGCGGCGGGACGTTCACCGCGCACCGGTGCGTGCTCGCGGCGCGGTCGCCGGTCTTCAGAGCGCAGCTCTTTGGCGAGATGAAGGAGAGCAAGAACACAGGCGACGGCAGCGTCATACCAATCGACGACATGGAAGCACAGGTGTTCAGCTCCCTGCTGGCCTTCATCTACACCGACTCGTTGCCACCGGAGACCGACGGCCACGCCGAGCAGCACGGTGACGACGACGAAGCGATGGTGCAGTATCAGCATCTGCTTGCCGCCGCTGACAGGTACGGTCTCGAGAGGATGAAGCTGGTTTGCCAGGAGAAGCTGTGCAAGCACATACGTGCAGACTCCGTGGCGGCGTTCTTGGTTTTAGCTGACCGGCACCACTGCCCTGGGCTCAAGGAGGCGTGCTTTCATTTCCTTATTTCTAGTGCCAATCTTGACTCCTTCACCGAGACGGATGGCTTTGAGGTGCTCAACGCTAGCTGCCCTGCTGTTCTCAAGGAGCTACTGGCCAAGCTTGCTACTGTTTTAATCTTTTGAGTTTTGAGTAGAGTATAAGCGTGGACAATGGTTTCCAATTCATACAGGGGTGCTCATTTCACAAGTGTAATTAGATTAGTTTTAATGGGGGTCACCTATTTCAGTAGGCAGGCCACCCCTGAAATGATGACATTCTTGTAGCTCTATGTCTTTCCTGTGTCGTTATTGTCCTTTCTAAACTCATGTGTGTGGGAAAATAGAAAGAGTAAAATTTAATGATAGTCTTCAAGTTGTCTTGAGCAGTCATCTATGTCCCCAAAGTTCTGAAATGCATTTTTCTCCCTAAAATTGTAATAGTTCTCGTCTAGGTCTAAATGGGCTTTATCCAACCCACTATCCTAAATGGCATAGGTATGCTGTGATAGGATGCACATGTTAGCAGCGAAGCTCCACCTGAGAATTAGATAATTATCTGTATGGCCTCTAATAAACTATGTCTTCCTTTTATGGCCTTTTTTTTTTTGAACTTACCTATAAGACCTGTTAACGAAAATTCCTTACCTATACGGTAATGCTGCTCATCTGACGTCGGGATGGACGGACGCTTCCTCTAACCGTGGACCACACAGAATATATCGGCCCGCCCACGGAACAATGTGGCAGGCTGCTGGGACTTTCTATTTGCTTGAGAACATTCCGGACACAATTTAGGCCCTGTCACCCCTCTGCTCTCTATCCTATCTCTGTCTTGCCGCACGCGCTTCACAAGTCTTCCGCTTCATCTATCCTCTGCTCCTTTCTCCCCATCTATGTTCGCCGTTTTTCACTCTTATGCCACCATCCTGCACGGCCCCATGCTGCCATCCACCTCGCTCGTTGCGGAAGGGGAGGCCTGCGCCTGCGCCTGGGGAGGCCTATGCCTACGCCCCATCCACCTCGCCCACCGGCAGGAAGGGGAGGCCTGCGCGTGTGCATATGCCCGGGTCTATGCTGGGTCGTTGCTCTCGACATCCCGGACCCGAGCTTGCTGGCCACTAGAGTTCTCCAGTAGGTAGGCTGTGGCCGTCGGTGACACTGTGTTTCGATTGTTTTAAGCGTTTCAGACCGATGTTCAAGTGTTTCATATGGATGTTGTAAATGGGATGTTGCATTGCATATGTTGCAATGATAATATATGCATGTTGTAAGCATACGTTTCAAGTGTTTCAGTTGTTTTAGATGTATATTTCAAGTGTTTCCTTTGCATGTTGCATAAATATAATTGGATGTTGCATAACATACATGTTTCAAGCGTTTCAAGTATTTCATATGTATGTTACGAGTGTTTCATCTAGATGTTGATCTCGATGTTGTATGTATTGTTATGGGTATATATGCATATTTCAAGCGTATGTTTCAAGTATTTCATCTGTTTTCTTTCTTATGATGCAAGTGTTTGAACTAAATGTTTCAAAAGTAGATTTAGGGTAGCACATGGTACAATGGCCCCGGTGGCTAGCAGACAGCGCGGCCTGCCGTAGCCGCTTGTTGCTCCTGCTGGGGCGCCGCCCTGGGGTCACCGTGCGGGAGCCTAAGGCCAGTTGCAGTGAGCGCAGATAGGGTGAGGCATGTACAGCGGGCACGCTCCTTTCTGTTACGATGCGACAGGGTAACGGTCCTCCTGTTAGACGACGCAGCGAATGCACTTCTGTTACATGGGGATGGGACGAAGCACGGTAGATGCGTTTGAATGGGAGCAGCATCTAGATGCCTCATGTGGTCGGATGTCCGGGTGCTAGCCCTTCCATTACCTCTCTCCTTCCGTCCATTTCAGCCGCTTAATAACGGTGTTAAGTAAAAGGTAAAATGACTATTTTACCCCTAGCAAAAAATATTAAAGTGCAGTGTTTAGTTTGTCTATTTTAGATTTCGACTAATATTGCGCATGGTTTAAAGTGTTCATAATTGAATAAAATTAAAACTATATTTTTGAACATGAAGGAGTACATAAATAAATGACAGTCCGATGGTAATTGCAGATTTGTACAAACCTATGTTCGCATGTCAGTGACTAAGAGCAACTCCAAGAGACTCTCCATATCCTTCCTAAATGGGAATAGAGATTTTGATGAAAAACTACTCTCCAACACCTTCTCTAAATGGTTATCCAAATATAGCCATCTTCTATTCCGGATTTTTCGCTAACCAAAAATAGAAGACTAGAATGGCTCTATAGAGTGCTAACGAGATATAGAAAAACCGTTAGAAAATAAAATGATATAGAAAGAGATTTTTATGCAAATAACTCTCCAAATGATGATTTAGATAGTGAGATTCAAAAAAGTCGTTGGAGTTGCTCAACAACCATAAATAGCACTTTATATTCACAATTACATCCCCCTTCAGTACTCACCGTTATGGCTGAGTCCATGCCCCGGGCTGAGAATGCCACGGAAGCATGAGTCACAGCGTGACGGCGAACACGCAGTAGAGCGCGGTGGTGAGCATCATTGCGCCCACGAGCCGTCGCGCGCCGGGTTCTTGGTCTCCTTCGCCATGGATGACGACGCGTGGATGCTGAAGTCACTGGGTTGGCCCAAATGTTCAGCATGATGTTTCTTTTTTTCGATTCGAAAACGCAGGATGCTAGAAGATTTTAAAAAAAATAAAGAGATGAAAGAAAGAAGAAAGCGTATTTTGGACTTCGCATATATGAGATTAGAGACTTAACGGTGAAAACTAACAGATTGGACGGAAAGGCCATAGAAGGTAGCAAAAATAATTTGGAGGCCAGATAGGTAAGTTCAAAAAAAATAAGGACCGTACAAAAAAAGCATAGTTTTTTGAGACCATATAGGTCTTTTATGTAATCCGCATATACAAGAGTTATAATCCTGTAAACCGGTGTAAACCGGACACCCGTACAGCACCGCCTACAGGCCGTCCACGTATCCTACCTTTCCGTGCTAATCTCAATGCATAGCCCCACCAGCCGACCCGCGCATCCGGCTTCGGAGGGAAAGAGGCAAAAGCTAGTAGGGTAGAATTGCCTGGAGCCGGAGTTCTCTGTGTGCTAGATGCGATGGAAAACTAGGGCGAACAGTATACCCTACATGGAAATTATTGTTTTTTTAAAAAAATTAAGGAAATTATTGCTTAGTTTTGGACATGGGTTGACGATCAGAGGCAAAGAAGCTCGATATGTTCTTTTTAGCCGACACTCTGGCTGGCTCGCTCATTGCCTCTTTTCCTTCGATAGCCTGAAGAAACGATGGCTTGGCTGAATTGGCTTGAGTAAGGAAGGTGCTCGGCTCGTCGGTTTGTCGGCTCGATTGCTTTAGCTTTGGCATCCGCGTGGTGGGGCGGCTAGAGGACACACGTCATGCGGCGTGCGGGCGGTGTCGCACGTCCGATGCCGTGCGGCCCTGACATATATTTTTTTCCCACGTCAATGAAAACGCGTGTGTGGCATCTGCGGCAGACTCTGTCAGAGTTGATTGACTGAAAGGGTGATTGGGGCAAATGCGTCCACCTATTGGATTTGGAAGCCGTGGAAGTGGCAGAGGCTGCGTGCGGCGTGCCCGGTTTGGAACCGATAAAAATTCGCTAACGCTCCTGTAGCGCGTTTGGACGGACGAACGGACCGGACCACACTCTCTTCCGCACTCCGTCTTACCTAGCGTCGCTTGTCAGTCTGCTTCTCAAAAAATAAAAACAGCGTTCCTCCCTTCTCCGGCGTAAGGCTCCTTGTCGTGGCCTTCTCTAGCGCGGCCCCGTCGCATCCACTCTCATCCCGCGCTGCTCCGCGCCCCCCTCCCCACTCTGCGCCGCACCATGTGGCTGACCGCCCCACTCTGCCACGCAGCGGCCCACTCCAACACGCCGTCGTTGCCATCCCTCACGCAGCACCCATCCCGGGCTCCGTCCCCTGCCGCGCCATACCGTGCTCCGTCCTCCGCTGCTCCCAGGCCAGGCAGCTAGGAGAGGGGGCCGTCGCTGGCCGGGTCCAGGCCAGGCGCAGGCGTAGGTGCAGCAGGCCGCCGGCTTGCCGGAATCGGTTGTCCCCTGCTCTATATTGCGTCGTACAGAAGAAAAATGGTGAAAACCACATGTTTCAAGAGTATGTTTCAGGTGTTTCAAACATTTCAAAGGTATGTACAAGTGTTGTATATTAATAATGCAAAAGTAGGGTCGGGATGTTGCACATGTTGTAATAGCTATACATGTATGTTTATGTTCTAAATGTTTCATCTGTTCCAGATGTATGTTGCAGGTGTTTTATCTGGATGTTGCAGAAATAGATCTAGATGTTACATATATATGTATGTTGCAAACATATGTTTCCAAGTGTTTTCAGGTGTTTTAAGCATATGTTTGGAAGTGTTTCATCTGCCTTCTTTTGTATGTCGGAACTGTTGCATCTGAATGTTTCAAAAGTAGATCAAGTGTTGCATAAAGGATACGTGTGGGAAGTGGCTGATGGCGCAGGCGACGTTCGAGGCAGCGTAGGCGATGTCCGGAGCGGAGCAGTTGACATCTAGGGTGGCATAGACTCACTGCTAGGCACTCGCTGGCTACCTATGCGGGTATTGTCCGGACGCTAGTGCCCAAATTAGACGTCCAGACACTAGCAAGTGCGACAAAATTTGGACTTTTATATTTAATCATGCCAGTTCCGACACGGAACGCAAAAACAAATCAACATCTAAATCTGATAGTTACAACATTCCACTCCTACCCTATATTGAGCGCGTGATGAGTAGGGAGAAAGGGATGAAAAAAAATGGACTGAGAAGTTTTAGCTCTTTAATATTATCGTATTAGATATTGATATAGATATAATTATATATCAGAGATATCTCATGTTTGCGACGGACCCAAGTACATTTGTTTGAATGTTTTTCTTTCCATTGCACAACATCGTGTGGCTCACAACAGAAATGAACGGCCCAAGTACATCGTGTGGCCCACTGCGTTACATGCCACAGGCCCAGCGCGTTACATGCTTTGCGGAGCGAGGCTATCACTATCACTCTATCAGGCGCCCCTTCATTGTTGAGCGGCCAGGATCATATGGATTGGGAAGCTGAGCGCCCTGCCGATTTGTGTGATTTCGTAGCGGTGGCCTCACTAGTTCGGCTCCAAGAACCATTGTCTTGGTAAAATCGACTCCTTTTCACTCATCTACATTCTCGGTTGCTGCATACTGAATAGTTGCATAAAAGGGATGCAGATTTGCCCAACTGAAAAAGAGCTTTTCGCTTGCCGTTCAATGATTTCTCAATATATCGTGTAATGTGTATACTATATTTTTTAATGAAATGTTTTGTCGCTATTTAGGCCCTTCATCTAGCTTTAACAAAAATGGTCTTATTACCATAGATGTCTTATTTATTTTTTGAAAGGGTAAACTGGTGGATGCCAGTAGGAGAAACATCACAAAGAATATTATGATGATTTTTTTTTCTCAAGATCTTCTGTGTTAACTCAAGATCTTCTCACGATTTTTTTCTCAAGATCTTCTGTGTTAAAGAGCTTTAACCATGTCCATGACCCAAAGAGCTCTATTTTTTTCTCAAGATCTTCCGTGTTAAAGAGTTTTAACCATGTCCATGACCTCGCGTCCAAAATTGCTCACGTGGAACGGGCCTACATACGCGTAGCACCTCCCTTACACTTTCGTCCTCGCTTCGTAAAAAAAGGTTAACCCGGAGGTGTTACAATTGGAAAGACAAGGCTTATAAGCTGGCCTCCACCCTCCTAAACTTCCAAGGCGATACTAAACCCACCAATCACAACCACACATGAGCCACTTGAGCCATATGGGCCAACCTCACAACTACTGCAAGCTACGACTGGGGTGTTATAGGTTGGTACACCAAACCATACAAAATCATCCACAATGCCTTTGAAACGTACCAATTTGTTGTTGCTGCCTCTTACTTTCTCTATATTTGACTTCTCTCTTTGACATTGGATCTCTCTTTGACATTGAATCAACTTCCGTTTTGCTATCTGAACTCTTCCTATTTTCCTAACTCTCCTTCAATTTCTAGTCTGAACAAACATGACATTAATCAATCAATTGGGACTATCAATCAATCAAATCACCAACTCTCCTTGAATTTATAGTCTAAACAAATGTGAAATTAATCAGTCAATTGGGACTACCAATCAATCAAATCAATCAATTGAGACTAACATCATGAAATTAATCAAGCAATGGGACTGACCATGAAATTAATCAATCAAATCAATTGACTATTAATCAATCAAATCAAGCAATTGGAACTAACATTCAATCTTTTAGTAGCTCCTGTAGTTTTCTGCGTTCCTGAGGGATTCGGACACGGCGTACATGAGCTGGGCGGGTTAAGGACAGCGTCGACAAGAAATGCGACGAGAACCTTCAAGTCGAAGTCGGTCGTTCTGTGGGACATCGCGGCTGCGGCCAAGTCGGTGGTTCTGCAGGACATCGCGGCGGCGGCGGCTCCACACCTCCCGAGTAGATGAAGAGCATATCAACGTTAGGGCCTCGGCCAGGAAAGCCATCCAAGTCGTCAAGGAGTGTGCCGCTGAGGGGTTGGAGTGGCGGCACGACGTTGGCGGCCACGGCGAGGCGGAGCGACTGGGTAGCGTCAGCGGCCGCAATGAGGCAGAGCGGCTAGGCGGCATCAACGATCGCGGTGAGGCGAAGTAGGTGCGCGGCGTCGGCAGCCACGGCGAGGCGGAGTAGGTACTCGGCATCGGCGGCCTCGATGAGGCGGAGCGGGTGCATGGAGTCGGTGGCCATGATGAGGTGGAGCAGGGGTGGGGCGTCGGTGGCCATGGCAAGATGGAATGGGTGCGAGGCGTCGTTGGCCGCGTGGGCACAGAGTGGAGGATCGACATCGGCTGCTGCGGCGTGGCAAAATGGGGCCACGGCGCCGGCGGCCACGTCGGGGCAGAGCGGGGGTATGGCACCGGTGGCTATGTTAGGACAGAGCGAGGGTACGGCGTCGGTGGCCGTGTCGGGCGGAGCGGGAGTACGGTGCATATAGCCACATCAAGGCGGAGTAGTAGGATGACGCCTGAAGCCACAATGAAGTGGAGAGGGACCTCCACCGCTTTAAGACAGAACTGTACAATAGCAGCTCAGTCAAATCCATCGGGGAGGGAGCCGTTGGTCTTGATGCCTCCGCAAGGAACGCCGTGCGCATAGTCGAAGTGGCAGATGTGGGGGAGGAGGAGGAAGCCAGCGGTACGTAATTCCATCGACGAAGAGTCATACGGCGCCTGTGGCTGCCGCGTCCAGGAATAGCAGTAACATGGTGCCTATAGCTGCATCGAGCCAGAAGAGGCACACGGTGCCGGTGGCCTTGTGGAGACGAGGACAAGCGGGCTTTTAATCCTTCTGCCAACAGTGTTGTGGGATTTGCCGCTCCACCGCCATGATGAAGATGGAGGAGGCGGTTGCTGATGGAGGTAGCTGCCGGTTGGGGGATTTAGCACCTTAAACTACAGCGGTTGTTTTTATGCTCCCAAGAATGGTGGCCTCATCTTCTCTTTTAATTTCTCTTTAAAAATACAAATTGTCAGGACACGACCTTGTGCCTATACATTAGGTTTATGCTTATTTGTTTGATGAGTATTACTTATGCATTTACCTCCTTCAATCGAAAAGGATTTTTAGACTCATTTAGTTTACCTTCTAAAGCGGTTTTAAGTGAAGTGATGCTACGTTAACCACGAGGAAAATAAATCAGATTTTTGTGACATTCAGGGAGGCAATAACTCTATCAAAAAACGAAAACGATATAACACGGGCGTCCAGACGATGGACGCATCGTGACCCGACCGCACCCCCGCTCCCATGCACCTACTTGCCTTTTCTTCTTCTTCCTCCACTCGCTGCCGTGGTGCGCCTCGCTCTCTCCGCCGCTGGGTGCTCGCTCTCCCCGCCGTTCCGCCTACACTCAACAAGGAGCCGCACCTCCCTCCCTCCCTCTCCCTTCCTCCCTCCCCTCCCTCCCTCCATGCTCCCGCGACAGCCATGCCATAGAGAAAGAGGGTGGCGGTGGAGACATGCTCTAGCGACCTCCAGCCACCGGGAGAGATGCTCGACGGCAGTGGGTTCTGGCGAGGTAGGTGGATCCTTCGTGGATATGAGTTGTTCCTTCCTCCTCCTCCTCGTTCTTCTTTGGATCTAAGCTCTCCTCCCTCCTCCTTATCTGGATCTGGCGGTCTTCCTCCTCCTTCCTCTCTCCTCGTCCCCCTGATCTAAACAGTTTGGTGGTGGCTCGGGTTCCGGTGAGTCAGAGCTCGTCCTTGTTGCAATAGTGCTATGTGGATGTTGCAGTACGTGTTCAGGTGATGTTGCAGTAGGCTAGGGTTCCGGTGAGCTTTCTCGAGTTCAGATCTCATCGTTGTTGCAATTGGTGCTTCTTGTTGTTGCAGTAGGTTTCAGTCATTTGTTGCAGTTTTTTTCGAGATTTTGTTTCAGTTTTTTTGCTTCAACCGCCTGTTGCAGTAGTTGTTGCGTGTTGTTGCAGCAGGCGTTCGGCTGCTGTTGAAGTAGTTTTTCATGCTTGGTGCAGCAGGTGTTCGTTGTCTGTTGCAGCTTTAGTTTTTGCATGTTGCAGTAGCTGGTTTCATGTTGTTGCAGTAGTGTTTCAGTGTTGTTGCAGCTTCAATTTGCAAGTTGCAGTAGCTGATGTTGTAGTAGGTTCTAGTTGTTGTTGCAGTAGCTCTCGCGTTGTTTGTTTCAGTTGCTGCATAATACTATTGCGGCGGCAAAGGGAGGTGGCGGAGCTGGGGGTGGGCTGTGGGGGTGATCCGGCAGGGGGGCGAAGTTGCCTGGGGGCCGGCAACGTCGGGAGAGAGGGGCGGATCCCATGGGCTTGGGCGCGGGGCATCTTCCTTCAGCGGCAGGGCGGGTGGTTTCCTTTTTGCTTTTTCCGTGCAGGGGCGGTGGCTGACGAGGGTGGTGTGTCCGGATGCGCCCCTGGAGCCGGGCGTCCAGGTGCTAGTAGCCCCATTACAGAAACACTTTTAAAAACAGTAAATTATCCAAATTTTTTATTACATAAATGTGCATATAAAATACTAAAATCTATTTTAATATTAGAAAATCTATAAAAAATTGCTTTAACTCAAACAACATGCACTTTTTAATATTAGATAATCTATAAAAACATTATGTATTTTTCTATGGCCATAAAAAAGAGAGGAGGGAGAAAAGAGAGAAAGGTGGTGCTTCCATAGTGATGATGGATTGTATCAAACTAGAGCTCTACTATCATACAAATGTAGTTGGATACATAGTTATATCTCCATTCTAATCAAGTTGATCATTATTTGTCTAAGACAAAAAAGAGGAGGGAGAATAGAGAGAGGATAGGAGAGTGAGCAGAGAGCAAATGAATGAATGGCCAAGAGTACTTTCATCATTCTCTTGACCTCCTTTTATTGTGAGGAGCAAGGTGGTATTTTTACTTATTTCCTCAAAGGTGTTTTAATTACAAATAAGTCCATATGATTTAAAAACAGGCCCTAAACACTCACAATTATGCCCATGGACTTAGTAATTAGGCAATTTTTCACAATTGCATCTGTAATATATGATTCATACTCCAATAGTAGCCTATCAACTATTCAGTTTTGGATAGAACATGAAGACCCAATAGCTAATTCTGATAAAATGAGGTCCAATTACATCTCAGACCCTTTGCAACCTACACGTCGGCGCCTCACTAAAAATTTCATCCAACAAACCCTTTGAGAAAAAATGTGTGGAAAAAAGGGTATGCACAATACTTTTTTTGTATACAAAAATCAACTAGGGATGCTTTTTGTCATCAATTGGTCTTTGGTAGAGACATTTGCTAGAGTCTTCATCATTCGCTTTTGGCGGCTTGAACCTTCTCATGTCCTTGGGCCCTTGACAACTTCACTTCATGGATGAGTCTTCACTGATATAGTCGATGTAGTTATAGTAGGCGAAGTACATACTCATAGATTATCACTGCAACACCTTCAAGTCATAGCTCATGAGTGCGAGGCATTGCTTGTATCAATTTGCAGATTGCTTGGCTGGGGCTTGTGAGAGGTTCTTCGAATAATTGATGTAGATGGCGTAGACATGGATATTGTTCCTGACAATGTAGAAGAGCCGTATACTGCATGGCACAACTAGAGCCACCACACAAGGCCTCCAAAAATTATGGGATTCATAATTAGTAATTAAGCACTGATTCTAATTAGCCTAACCTCAATTACTGCTAAGGGCTAGCTGGTTACATTGCCACAATTAATAGCCCAGTGCATGCTCCCTCCCATCTATTTTCTCATATCCTAATAAAGGTCGTAGACATGTATACAATCAATGTCAAATACAACTAAATTATATGAATCCTAACTAGGGTGCCACTTGTTCTTGATCCTATTTCTTTGACTAGTCTTGAATGTAGGGCTTTGGTTGCACTAAATTCCAAACATTGCATCAAGGTTTAACCACAAATAAATTTTCACAGTATGCATTTCCTAAACATAGGGCCTCACATTATGTTTTGCTCCAAGGCCTCAAAATCTTAGCTACGGCCTAGATGTAGGCGACTACCTCATCCCCAATCGAAATAGGTGGCAAAGGTGAATTCAGTGATGCCAAAGCACCTCGAGCGAAAATGTAGGTGAAGGCAGAATTAAAGACACCAAAATCGATGGCGAATCCCTTGATCTGAAATGTTGGCATAGGCAAAGTCGATGACACCAAAGTTGATGGTGAGAGCCTGAGCCAATATGTTCATGAAGGAAAAGTTGGTGACAATGAGCCCCTCGAGCCAAAATGTTGGCATATGTGAATTCAATGACACCAAAGTTGATGGTGAGCCCTTTGAGCTTAAATGTTAGCAAAGGCAAAGTTGGTGATACCAAAATTGTTGCCCAGCCCCTCGAACTAAAATGTTGGAGTAGGCAAAGTTGATGACACTGAAGTTGAGGGTGAGCCTCTTGAGACAAAATGTTGGTGAAGGCAAAGTTAGTGATGCCGAGCCCTTCGAGCCGAAATGTTGGTATAGGCAAAGTTACTTTTTCCGGCATTTGTAAAACACGGCGGAGATGAAATTGGAGTGATAACTATTTGAAGTGAGTGGAATACGGCGCCTTTTTGCAAGCCAATATGTGTTCTTTACTATTATTAGAATGCTTCATCTTAGATTTTACCACAAAAATTAGAAACCTTTTGGGCAAGCATTAGTCGCAGGAGCCGCAGGACCTGTCATCACCTTGCAGCCACAACCACTACATCAACCGCTTGCTTGGTTTAGTGCCGATGGTTGTCCGCCCATACCAGTACCCATTGATCCACATGGATGAGCTAGAACATCAATGCCGCACGATGCTAGAGGAGGGGATCATCCAGCCTAGCTCCTCGCCATTCTCTTCACTCATTCTCCTCATCAAGAATGTTGGCAGTTACTGGCGCTTTTGCATCGTCTAAAATGTGCTCAACTCCATCATGATCAAGGATGCATTCCCTATTCTAGTCATTGATGAGCTCCTAGACAATGCAAGATACATGGTGCTCGCTTCTTCACAAACCTAGAGTATCATCAAGTGCGTATGCACCCCGATGACATCCGTAAAGACGATGTTCTATACCCACGATAGCTTGTACAAGTTTTTGGAGACGCCTTTCAGCCTGTCCAATGCGCCAGCCATGTTCTAGGATGATGAATGAGGTACTGTGCCTATTTCTTTGTCGCTTTGTTGTGGTGTTCTTCGATGATATTTTGATCTTCTACAAAACATGGGCCAATCACCTACTCCATGTCTAAAGCGTCCTTGTTTCTCAGCAGATAGCGTGGCCATGGATATGGACAAGATACCAGAGGTGCTCAACTGGCCTATGCATAAGTCAGTGCGCGCACTTCACAACTTCCACAAGCTGGTGGCATACTATTGCAAGTTCGTCCAAGACCATTGCTCTGTCACTGCGTTGCTGATGGCCCTCTTGCACAAGGACGACTTCAGCTGGTACGATGAGACTACGACCACATTCACCGACATTACCACCGCAGCGATGCTCACCCTCCCTTGATCAAGCATTCATCATGTAGTGAGATGCTTCGAAGTCGTCTTCAGCGCAATTCTGCTCTAGGACAAATGGCTGATCGCCTACTTTAGTAGGCAAGCAGCGCCTCGATGCCAATCCTTTGTGGCATGTGAGTGGGAGCACGCTCATTGGTCTGGTCTAGGCCATGCGTCATTAGCGCCCATACCTCTAGGGGTAGTGCTTTGTGGTCTGCATAGACCAATACAACCTTGTGTTCCTGGTTGATCAACGGCATGCCACCATTCTGCAGCACAGGGTCGAGAAGCTGCTCAGCTTTGACTTCATGGTGGACTATAAGCCTGGCTGCGCCAATGTCATCACAGATGCCTTATCTTGTCGTGACACTAACACAACACAAGACTTTACCTTGGCTACCCCATGTTTGTAGTTCATTGACCGCCTGTGCCAAGCCAATGCCACTGACCCAGGTCTAGTGTCCCTTCATGATGATGTCACAACAGGGAACCGTAACAGCCACTGGGCCCTGGTGGATGACATGGTCACGTTCGACTCCATGCTATATGTACCGCCGTCCTTAGGGATCCTATAGAACCTAGTCAACAACATGCACATCAACAAACATGAGGGCATCCATGGCACTGTTCACCGCCTGTGCCGTGACTTCCACGCACCTAAACTCCACTCTCTAGTGTAGAATTTCGTCCATAGCTACTCAACATGCTAGCATTACAAGATAGAACACCTTCAACCCGTGGGTCTCCTGCTGCCCCTGCTTATTCCAAAAATGGTGTGGGCTGATGTCACTCTAAACTTCATCGAAAGGCTCCCCAAGGATGGCTCAAAATTGATCATCCTCACCGTCGTCGATCGGTTTTCGAAAATACCACATCATCCTATCCCTAAACAGTTGAGGCTATTGCCAAGGTATTCTTCGCCAAGATTGATTGCCCGCATCGCATCCTAGCACCCCAGGTCTCTGAGCATAATTTGGTGTTCATGTCGACATTCTAGCTTGAGCTACTGACCCTCTCCATTGCCAAGCTCCACATGACGATCGCCTTCCACCCCTAGGCAGATGGTCCAGCCAAGGCACCAACAAGGTGATCACCATGTACCTCTACTGCATCACAGGTGATCAATCGTGGTAATGGCTCCGATGGCTTCCATGCACAAAGTTTTTCTACAACATGGCGTTCCAGACGTCCCTTCGCGACACCCCCTTCTACATTGCCTATGGCTGCAAACCCCCTTCAATTTATTCTTATGGGGTTAGCGAGACTCAAGTGGTTGTAGTGGAGAAGACGATGGAGGAGAAAAAGGAGCTCTTGGGCGACGTCCGCTATAGGCTGGAGCCAGCGTAGGCCACCTACAAGAAGCACACTATGACAAGGACGATAGGGTCGTCTCATTTAGCGTGGGGGACTAGGTCTGGCTCCAAGTGCACCACTGGCCTACAAGTTGCGACCCCGCTCAGGCCCTACCATGTCATCAAGCTAATCAACATGGTGACCATCTTCCTAGAGTTATCGCCAACCGCTTGCATCCACAGTGTCCTCCATGTGGGCCTCCTCAAGAAGTTCCATGGATAACCCCCAGGGGTTGCCCCCGCAGCTGCTGCTACCCATGCACCACGGTGCAGCCCTTCCGGTATTAAAACAAGCCACCAAGGCCTAGTTGGCGCGTGACGTCTACCAAGTCCTCATTTGGTAACTCAACTAGGCCCCTTCCGCTCCATCCTTGGAGCATGTCGACTCCTACATCCTATGCTATCCATCATTCTAGCTCATAGATGAGGTGCCATCTAGGGGAGGAGAGATGTCATGTGGGGCAAGCCTTCCAAAGGCACGGCAAACAAGCAGCTACTAGTGACTAATCATGCCACATAAGCAAGGTTAGAACTTAGCTAAGAAGGTGATCAATTTGAGAGAATTAAGGAAATAAGATAGAGAGATTTTGGGGACTAATTGAAAGCTGGACACATGTCTATGTATACCTCTTGGGCACTAACAATTGGGAATCAAGAAGGAATTAGCCTATCTCTATCCCTCTATAATCAAAATAGAGAGCCAAGGGGTAAAACCTCACTCTCCTCCTAACCATGACTCTCCTACACCTTCACCGTTGCCATCGTACCGGCGACTAACAATATTCTCCAAGCCTCTCAAGGCTAGAGCAGACAACAATAGTTCTTTTTTAAGAAAAGAGAATATATTAATAATATCCCAGCATCTGCATCGACCAATGCATATAGCTGTTTTTTATTACACACACCAATACTACAACCCAACACGAGAGCAGCGGCCTCAGACGCACACCGAAACGGCCTTGTGTAAGGTCCAAAAAGGCTAGAGGGGGGTGAATAGCCTAATTAAAACTTCTACAAGAATTACTTAACCACAAGTTAGTACAAAAGGTGGCGGAGCAAAATGCACTAGCTCTAACTAATTAAGCAAGCCACCTACACAAGTCTAGTACAAGGCTATCCACTAAACACAACAACAACAAGCTAGATACAAGATGTAATACGAGAGAAGAGCTTCGAGTGATTATACCGCCGTGTAGAGATGAGAAGTACCAATCAATCAATCACACAAGATAAATCCTCGGGAAGAGAATGACACAAGAATTTATCCCGAGGTTCACTTGCTTCCCGGCAAGCTACTCCTCGTTGTGGCGATACACCCACTTGTCGGTTCGCGAGCTAATCGACTATCAAGAGTCGAGCCCTCGGTGGGCACCGCACAACCGCACACAAGATGGGGATCCTCCAAGCCACGAGCTCCACTAGAGTATCCAATTTGCGAACTCCCGCGGTGAAGGATCAAGAACCCCTTACAACACTTGGTGAGGGCTCCAACAATCTCCAATTGCGAGCTCAATCACCTCCGCTGCTCCAAGCCGTCTACCGTGTCGGGAAACACGGAAGAGTAACAAGAAATCCGCAGCAACTCGAAGATCAAGTGCCTCTAGAATGCAACTCTCAAGCAATGCACTTGAATCTCACTCAATCTCACTCAAGATGTGCAAATATGCAAAAAGATGAGTGGAGGGGTTGTTCTCTAGCTCAAAGGATGTCTCTAGGTCTCAAAATGTGCAAGAGTTGCCCTCAAACCCCGGACACCCTCTATTTATAACGAAGGGGTACGCAGCTAGCCGTTACGGATGATGCAGCAGAAATCAAGCTGACCGGACGCTCCGGTCAGGGTGACTGGACGCGTCCGGTCACTACGCGACAAACGGAAATAGTGCGCGTCAGAACTAGCCGTTGCCCTGACCGGACGCGCTCAACTGAGTGACCGGACGCGACAGTGCCAGCGTCCGGTCGCGTTCCAGTAAGCTCCAGCTGCGACCGGACGCGTCCGATCGCACGTGACCGGACGCACCCCGCGTCCGATCGGCACTACGCTGCGCTCGGCCTCTCTGGACACTTGACCGGACGCTCCGGTTCCGTGAGGGACCGGACGCGCCGGTCGCGCGCTTTTCTTTTACGCCCAGTTGAACTGACCGGACACGCCAGTCAGGCCAGACCAGCGTCCGGTCACAAACCCTAGCGCTCGCGCCGCGTTGAACTGACCGGACGCGTCCAGTCAAACCGTGACCGCGTCCGGTGCAGCGTCCGGTCAACGCAGTGACCTCCGTTCGCCTCTGTTTCTTTTCCGACTTTCGGCGCAGTAGAAAATAGGCGTTTCACTTCTCCAAAAAGCGCCGAATCCCGCCTCGCAAGCTCAGCGGGAGGGAGAGAGGAACCCAAACCCCTCTCTACCGCTTAAACTCCACCGCCTTCGCAAATGTGCTAACACCACCAAGTGTACATCACCATGTGCATGTGTGTTAGCATTTCACAAACATTTTCCAAGGCGTTATGTTAGCTCTCAACTAGATCCTAATGCATATGCTCAAGACGTTGATCTAGTGGCACTTGATTCCCGAGCTAACCGTGATTGCCCCTCTTGATAGTCGGCTATGTATCCTAAACCCGGTCAATCACTTCTCTACTCATCTTAGACCGGCAAAAGGAAAAACCCTATGGTTATACCTTTGCCTTGCACTCTTAGATCCTTCTCTTCCACTTGATCATCATGTCCATCATTTTATGTGCATTCCATCATGATCAACATTTCATGTCCATGCACCATCTCTTTGTGATCTTGTGGCCACCACTCCTTGCCACGTACACCTTCATCATATGTGTTGCTTATGCCTAACTCAAAACACTTAACACATGGCATTAGCAACTTGGTGTCATTAATTACCAAAACCAAACTTGGGCTTTCAATCTCCCCCTTTTTGGTAATTGATGACAACCATCACAAAGATATGAAGTGAAATCAATTTTCAATTTCGATAGTATTAGCTCCCCCTACATATGTGCTTCCATGAGTTTGGTTCAATTGTGCACATATGTATGGATTTGAAATTTGGGAGAGTTACTACTATCAAATTGATGCTAAGGTATATAGAATGGACCTTTGAAGCGTGATACCAATCGGAGTTGCCTTTATATACCATCCTTTGCATCGATGTAGCTAGACACCACTTGTAATTCATCACTTGTAAAGATCACAAACACTAAAGTACCCCGTGAGATCAATATTATAAGCAAAGGTGTCTATAAATACCACTTGTAAAGCTACTCACAACAAATCATCATTCAAGTTCTAATTCTAGCAATCACCATACAAACATGAATATGAATTTAAGCTTTGCAATGCAACAATTCATCATGTTAATGCACATATAAATGCAACAAACAGTTCATGAGCTTGCTCCCCCTACTTGTGTGCTCAATTTTTAATTTCTCTCCCCTTACTATATCTTTCTCCCCCTTTGTGACTTTTCTATCTTTGTGACTTTTCTCTCCCCCTTTGTCAACAATCACCAAAAAGGTGCCAATTTTAGTGAGAATTAAGTCAATCAATATGAGGGAGTCCAAATTATGGTTCAATCTAGATTACTTGCCTAGAATGTGTAATTCGGTTTGATCCAAGGACAAGCTTCTTCACACCTCATAAAGTATAAGGGTTATCTTGACCATGTTGAATTACACATCATGAGCTCATTTTCTAGATTCAACACTAGGTTTGCAAGCCCACAAACATGTCATATGCTACCACTAGATCAATCAAACATAGAAGCAATAGTGGTACCATATGTACATTAAACTCATTTGATTTTCATGAATGAGCCTATTTGTCATGAAAATATGTCTATATGTTCTAAACATGTCCTTAGCAAAGTATGAATGATATGCTAAACAACTTTACCTTGCTATGTTGGAGGAGAGGCATGTCATATAGGAATGTGGGGGTGCACTTATTTCAAGTTGGAGAAGTCAAGTATGTTCAATTCATTCTTCAACTTGTAAAATCTCTTCTCATCAAGTGGCTTTGTAAAGATATCGGCTAGTTGATCTTCGGTGCCAATGCTCTCAATGCTAATATCACCCTTTTGTTGATGGTCTCTTATGAAGTGATGCCTAATATCAATGTGCTTGGTTCTTGAATGTTGAACTGGATTTTGAGTCATCTTGATAGCACTCTCATTGTCACAAAACAATGGCACATTCTTGAACTTGATTCCAAAATCATTCAAAGTGGCCTTCATCCAAAGTAATTGTGCACAACAACTACCGGCACTAATGTATTCGGCCTCGGCGGTAGATAGTGAAACACTATTTTGTTTCTTTGATGACCATGAAACAAGAGACCTTCCTAGCAATTGACAAGTACCACTTGTGCTCATTCTATCAATCTTGCAACCACCATAGTCGGAGTCCGAATATCCAATTAACTCAAAATTAGACCCCTTTGGAAACCATAATCCAACATCATGAGTGCCCTTAAGATATCTCAATATCCTCTTGGTTGCTTTCAAGTGACTTTCTCTAGGTGAAGCTTGATATCTTGCACATTTGCACACACTAAACATCACATCTAGCCTAGAAGCGGTGACATAGAGCAAACTTCCAATCATAGACCGGTATTGCTTTTGATCTACCATGTTGCCACTAGCATCAACACCCAATTGATCATTTGTGCCCATTGGTGTACTCATTGGCTTAGCATCTTGCAATCCAAACTTCTTGATCATGTCCTTGATGTACTTGCCTTGATTTACAAAAGTGCCATTCTTCATTTGCTTAATTTGAAGTCCAAGGAAGTAACTAAGCTCTCCAATCATAGACATCTCAAACTCTTTTGCCATCATATTTCCAAACTCTTCACAAAAGTCTTGATTAGTTGATCCAAAAATAATGTCATCCACATAGATTTGCAACACAAACAAGTCATTTTCAATTTTCTTGGTGAAGAGAGTGGTGTAAACCTTTCCCATCTTGAACCCTTTAGAGAGAAGAAAGTCCCTCAATCTCTCATACCATGCTCTAGGTGCTTGCTTCAAACCATACAATGCCTTCTTGAGCTTGTAAACATGGTTGGGCTTCTTGTCATCTTCAAAACCGGGAGGTTGCTCAACATAAACTTCTTCATTGATGTAGCCATTGAGAAATGCACTTTTGACATCCATTTGATAGAGCTTGATGTTGTGTGCACAAGCATATGCTAATAAGATTCTAATTGCCTCTAATCTTGCAACCGGCGCATATGTTTCTCCAAAGTCAAGACCCTCAACTTGAGTGTATCCTTGTGCTACTAATCTTGCTTTGTTCCTCACAACTACACCATCTTGATCTTGCTTGTTTCTAAAGACCCACTTGGTGCCAATTACATTGTAGCTCTTGGGCCTCTCAACAAGTTCCCAAACTTGATTTCTAGTGAAGTTGTTTAGCTCTTCATGCATGGCATTTACCCAATCGGAATCTTTCAATGCATCTTCTATTTTCTTAGGTTCTTCAAGTGACACAAATGAGTAGTGCTCACAAAAAGATGCTAGCCTTGATCTAGTTTGAACACCACTTTGAATTCCACCAATGATTTGGTCCAATGGATGATCTCTTGCAATACTAGTAGGTTGGAGTATTGGGAGTTGATTGCTTCCACTTGTTTGACCTTGAATTTGAGCTTCATCATGAGTACCACTAGAGCTTGCTTGATTTGTATCAATTTGCACATTTTGGTTGATCACATGAATATCATCATCATCAACTTACCTTGGCCTAACATCACCAATGTCCATGTTCTTCATGGCGTTTGACAATTGATCTCCTCTCACATCATCAAGGTTTTGAGCTTCATTTTGAGATCCTTGGGTTTCATCAAACTCCACATCATGAACTTCTTCCAAGGTGCCATTTGTGAGATTCCAAACTCTATATGCTTTGCTTGTGGTAGAATAACCAAGTAAGAACCCTTCATCACATTTCTTTTCAAACTTGCTCAATCTAGTGCCTTTCTTGAGAATATAGCATTTGCAACCAAACACTCTAAAGTATGCAATGTTGGGCTTTCTTCCATTCAATAGCTCATATGGTGTCTTCCCAAGCTTCCCATGGCAATAGAGACGGTTGCTACAATAGCAAGCCGTGTTGATAGCTTCACTCCAAAATGAATGACTCACATTGTATTCACTAAGCATTGATCTAGCCATGTCAATCAAAGTTCTATTCTTTCTTTCAACTACACCATTGGATTGAGGAGTGTATGTTGGTGAAAATTGATGTCCAATACCAAGATCATCACACAAATCTTCAATTCTTGTGTTCTTGAACTCACTACCATTGTCACTTCTAATCTTCTTGATGGTAGTCTCAAACTCATTTTGCACTCTCTTGACAAAAGATTTGAATAGATCATGTACATCACTCTTGTCATAAAGAAAGAACACCCAAGTGTATCTAGTGTAGTCATCAACAATCACAAAACCATACTTGTTGCCACCAATGCTAGTGTATGTTGTTGGCCCAAACAAGTCCATGTGTAATAACTCAAATGCCTTTGATGTGCTCATTTCACTCTTCCTAGGATGTGCATTTCCAACTTGTTTACCGGCTTGACAAGCACTACAAGGTTTATCCTTCTCAAAGGTGACATCCTTCAAGCCTCTAACTAAGTCATGTCTCAAAAGTTTGTTCAATTGTTTCATTCCAACATGACCAAGCCTTCTATGCCATAACCAACCCATACTAGATTTGCTAAGCAAGCATGATGTCAATTGTGTCTCACTATCATTGAAGTCAACCAAGTATAAGCTACCATGTCTAAATCCTTTGAATATCAAATTTGATCCATCAACACTTATGACTTCAACATCATCACTACCAAATATGCACTTAAAGCCAAGATCACAAAGTTGTGCTACCGACAAAAGATTGAAATCCAAGCTTTCAACTAGCAACACATTTGATATGCTCATGTCATTTGACATAGCAATTTTACCAAGCCCCTTGACCTTGCCTTTCTTGTTGTTGCCAAACGTGATAGCATCAAAACCACCATTTTGACTTGTATCAATTGATTTGAACATACAAGAATCCCCGGTCATATGTTGAGTGCACCCACTATCAAGCACCCAATGCCTTCCTCCGGCTTTGTAATTGACCTACAAGATAAGATCAATTCTTTTTAGGTACCCAAACTTGTTTGGGTCCTCCAAGGTTAGTGACCAAGCTCTTTGGTACCCAAATGGATTTCTTCTTTGAGCCCATCCATGGTGCACCAATGAACTTAGCATGAACACCATTTGTACCCTTGGTAAGTATATAGAAAGAATCAAACATAATTGAGGATACATTAGCATTGGATTTCTTGTTCATGCAATGTTGCTCTATGTGACCAACTTGCTTGCAACTTTTGCAATAGCTACCATTGTTCTTCACAAAACGAGTCTTGTGAGGAGCAAAAGCGGCCTTGCCTTTCTTGGGGTTATAGCCCAATCCCTCTTTGTAGAGAGAAGCTCTTTGGCTACCCAAGCACATAAGCAAGCGGTCCTCACCACCATAAGCCTTAGCTAAGGTGTGATTGAGCTCTTTTACCTCCTTCTTGAGATTTTCATTCTCAACTATAAGTGTGGAGTCACAAGTGAAACCATCACTACTAGATGAGGATGATGTAGATGCGCTACATGAAGGGTTAGTGGTAGCAACAACAATAGGCTTATGACAAGATTCATCAATTATATCACAAGATATGCCTATGTTGCAAGTTTTAGCTTTCTCAACATTAGTTGGCATATTTTCACATTTTTCAACTAGAGAGGAATGAGCTTCTTCAAGCTTAGTGTGAGACTTTTGAAGCTTCTTATGGTCTATCTTTAGACTCTCATAAGATTCCCTAAGCTCATCAAGTTCTTGCATAAGGTTTTTCTTTTCCTTAAGCAAGCCCTTGCACTCCTTCCTAGATTCTTTAAAGTGTTGAGTGCAATCTTCTAGCATAGTGATTAGTTCATCTTTAGTGAATTCTTCTTCATCACTATCACTATCACTAGCATTATCATGATCACTCTCATCATCGGATGATACCTTAGCGGCCTTAGCCATGAAGCACGATGGAGTGTCGAAGAGGGAGACCTTCTCTTGGATGGCAATGCTAGCATGTCCCTTCTTCTTGCTCTTGTTGTCATCCTCATCATCACTTGAGGAATCATCACTATCCCATGTAGCAACATGAGAATCATTCTTCTTTTTGTGAGGGCTCTCCTTCTTTTCTTGCTTCTTCTTTTGCTTCTTCCTCTCCTTCTTGATAGCATCTTCATCATCACTATCATAAGGACACTTTGCAATGAGATGGTCCTTACTATGACATCTAAAGCATCTCATGGTATGCTCATTCTTCTTGGATGAGTTCTTCCTCCTTCTTGCACGAAAGCCTTTCTTCTTCATGAATTTGCCAAATTGCTTGACAAAGAGAGCCATCTTCTCATCAATGTCATCACTATCGCAAGAGCTTGAGTCTTCATCACTTGATGATTCAATCTTGGATTTGCTCTTGGATGTGGTGGCTTTGAATGCCACACTTCTCTTCTTCTCATCATCCTTCTTCTCATTTTCCTTCTTCTTCTTCTTGACCAACTCATCCTTCTCATCATCTTCTCTATATGAATCATCGGTCATTACTTCTTGAAATATTTGTTGAGGAGTTGAATTCTTCAATGTAGTCCTCACTAGCACGGTGATCAATGTATCAAACCTCTTGGGCAAGCTTCTTAAGAACTTCATAGAGAATTGGTTGTCCTTGACTTCCTCACCAAGTGCCTTGAGCTCATTGACAATGACTTGCAATCTATGAAACATCTCCGGTACACTCTCATCATCTTGCATCTTAAAGCTTGAAAATTTTTCTTGCAAGATATATGCTTTAGCGGTCTTTGTGCCTTCGGTGCCCTCAAATGTTTCTTCTAGCTTGGCCCAAGCATCATGAGCAATTTCAATGTTCTTCACTTGCTCAAATGTCTTGTCATCTAATGCCTCATGAAGAGCACTAATGGCAATGTCATTGCATTGAAGCTTCTTCTCCACCACCGGTGTAGGTGCTTCCGGATTAGCAACTTCAAATTTTGTTTCGGTGACCTTCCACACTTCTCTATTGATTGACTTGAGGTGTGCGGACATCATAACCTTCCAATATGCATAATTTGTCCCATCAAAGTGAGGTGCCTTCTTGGTGTTGTTGATGTGCAAACTTAATTGAGCCATTTCTTCTTCACCGTAGGTTGTTAAGCCTCAAATAAACGGTGCCTCGGCTCTGATACCACTTGTAAGGTCCAAAAAGGCTAGAGGGGGGTGAATAGCCTAATTAAAACTTCTACAAGAATTACTTAACCACAAGTTAGTACAAAAGGTGGCGGAGCAAAATGCACTAGCTCTAACTAATTAAGCAAGCCACCTACACAAGTCTAGTACAAGGCTATCCACTAAACACAACAACAACAAGCTAGATACAAGATGTAATACGAGAGAAGAGCTTCAAGTGATTATACCGCCGTGTAGAGATGAGAAGTACCAATCAATCAATCACACAAGAGAAATCCTCGGGAAGAGAATGACACAAGAATTTATCCCGAGGTTCACTTGCTTCCCGGCAAGCTACTCCTCGTTGTGGCGATACACCCACTTGTCGGTTCGCGAGCTAATCGACTATCAAGAGTCGAGCCCTCGGCGGGCACCGCACAACCGCACACAAGATGGGGATCCTCCAAGCCACGAGCTCCACTAGAGTATCCAATTTGCGAACTCCCGCGGGGAAGGATCAAGAACCCCTTACAACACTTGGTGAGGGCTCCAACAATCTCCAATTGCGAGCTCAATCACCTCCGCTGCTCCAAGCCGTCTATCGTGTCGGGAAACACGGAAGAGTAACAAGAAATCCGCAGCAACTCGAAGATCAAGTGCCTCTAGAATGCAACTCTCAAGCAATGCACTTGAATCTCACTCAATCTCACTCAAGATGTGCAAATATGCAAAGAGATGAGTGGAGGGGTTGTTCTCTAGCTCAAAGGATGTCTCTAGGTCTCAAAATGTGCAAGAGTTGCCCTCAAACCACGGACACCCTCTGTTTATAACGAAGGGGTACGCAGCTAGCCGTTACGGATGACGCAGCAGAAATCGCGCTGACCGGACGCTCCGGTCAGGGTGACTGGACGCGTCCGGTCACTACGCGACAAACAGAAACAGTGCGCGTCAGAACTAGCCGTTGCCCTGACCGGACGCGCTCAACTGAGTAACCGGACGCGACAGTGCCAGCGTCCGGTCGCGTTCCAGTAAGCTCCAGCTGTGACCGGACGCGTCCGATCGCACGTGACCGGACGCGCCCCGCGTCCGATCGGCACTATGCTGCGCTCGGCCTCTCTGGACACTTGACCGGACGCTCCGGTTCCGTGAGGGACCGGACGCGCCGGTCGCGTGCTTTTCTTTTACGCCCAGTTGAACTGACCGGACGCGCCGGTCAGGCCAAACCAGCGTCCGGTCACAAACCCTAGCGCTCGCGCCGCGTTGAACTGACCGGACGCGTCCGGTCAAACCGTGACCGCGTCCGGTGCAGCGTCCGGTCAACGCAGTGACCTCCGTTCGCCTCTGTTTCTTTTCCGACTTTCGGCGCAGTAGAAAATAGGCGTTTCACTTCTCCAAAAAGCGCCGAATCCCGCCTCGCAAGCTCGGCGGGAGGGAGAGAGGAACCCAAACCCCTCTCTACCGCTTAAACTCCACCGCCTTCGCAAATGTGCTAACACCACCATGTACATCACCATGTGCATGTGTGTTAGCATTTCACAAACATTTTCCAAGGCGTTATGTTAGCTCTCAACTAGATCCTAATGCATATGCTCAAGACGTTGATCTAGTGGCACTTGATTCCCGAGCTAACCGTGATTGCCCCTCTTGATAGTCGGCTATGTATCCTAAACCCGGTCAATCACTTCTCTACTCATCTTAGACCGGCAAAAGGAAAAACCCTATGGTTATACCTTTGCCTTGCGCTCTTAGATCCTTCTCTTCCACTTGATCATCATGTCCATCATTTTATGTGCATTCCATCATGATCAACATTTCATGTCCATGCACCATCTCTTTGTGATCTTGTGGCCACCACTCCTTGCCACGTACACCTTCATCACATGTGTTGCTTATGCCTAACTCAAAACACTTAACACATGGCATTAGCAACTTGGTGTCATTAATTACCAAAACCAAACTTGGGCTTTCACCTTGACCAACCAAGATCCACGCGCACACACCGCAGCATTCATCTTGAACCCTCAGCTAAACCTCCACCTTCCTCGCCACAACGGTGACGACCATTATCCTCCACCTTCCTCGCCACAACGGTGACGACCATTACAGATTGACAGGCACGGGATTCCAAAGCGACGCCTCCAAGGAGGGACGTGACGCCACCGGCGCCACCGTCGCCTGACCAAAAGGTGAAGGCATTACACCCAGGAACAGCACACTACACAAAGGGGAGAGAGCCGATCGATAGACGCTTCCAAGGAAGAATGTGGCACCCGAAGGCGTCACCGTCATCGGTCCCAGGGACACAGCTTTCGCCATGGCACCTCACCCCCGTGCGTGGCATTGGCCAATGCTCATACTTACTGCGCCGGTCACAACCCATCAGTGAGGCCAACTCAGCCCCGCTGCCGCCAACCATACCATTGGCAACACTGCCAGCCGGCAAGATCTGGCCCCGCGCAACACCGCCACACATCGAGGTCACTGCAGACTGCCGTTGCTGGCTTTGGCGTCCGTCGTCGTCGCTGTTGGCCTCCGCCAGTTGCCTCGGGCACTCCCCGGCCGAATCTGCTCAGCCAACGCTATAGGCCAGATCCAGTAGGAGGGGAGTCGCCGCCACCACCTGGAAGTCCAGACAACACGCCCTCGCCAGATCCCCCTGCGCCAACCCCGTTCCACCGATGTGCATCATTGAGACCAGATCTGGCCGCCGGAGGCGAATTCACCGTCCATGAGCTCAAATCTGAAGATCGGAGAACTTGACGGCGCGAAACCACCTCCACCTCAAACGATCCCTCCATGCCTCGCTGATCCACACAATGCACTGGATCCAGCCCAGTAAACCCGGCTGCCGCCGGACCTTGCCATCGTCGCTGCTCAATCTGCATCGCTGCGCTACTCTCCTCCAGACGCGCCAGCACACGCGCCACCGCAGCCTGTCCCAGCGCCGCCGGCCACACCCGCACCGCCACCGAACCACCACCAGGAGGTTCACACCGGGCGCAAGCTGACCCAGGACCCGAGTGTAGCCGCAACCACCATCGTCGCAGTAGCCCCGGCTACCACCGCAGAAGCCCTAGCCATCACCGGGCGCAAGTTGACCCAGAACCTAGATCCAGGCACGGAGACGACGGATCCAGCCGAGAGGATACCGGATCTGTGCACCCCAGTCCGGGAACCGCTGGTAGCTGTCGCCCAGTGCAAGTACGGGAGCATCTCCATCCTCGAGAAAAGAGAGATTGGGTAGGAAGAGCAGAGGGCCTAGCCGCCGCCGTCCTTGCCTTCCTCCGTTTTGCCGGAGTCCAGCTTAGTTTTGCACTAGTGGTCCTCTTAAAAAATTTGCACGAATCTTAAAGCAGTCTATTTAGATAGTTAACTACTATAATTAATCGTGAACTGATCATCATAGATTAGTTGGTTAGGTTCCTTGTGGTGGAATCTATCCACCCTGGTTTAAGTCCTCGACTTAGCACGGATGATTGCATTTTAGTGGTAGTGGTAGGTGATGGACAGCAAGGCACCTATAGTTACTTCGTGAATCTCGACATCCGCCGGCTCAGTTCTTCGCAGGTGCTCATAGGGGTAGGATTTGTGTACGTGTGTTCATAGGAGTAAATATGCATACGTGTTATGGCGTCTATGTTGTTGTGTAATTCTAAAAAAAATTGCTATAATTAATCTCGTCATGGGTCCGGATTAGGCCTGGCCCTACTCATGTCCAAGCATAGCCCGGATCCGCCTGCTGGTGTAGTGTGCTGGTGCCCCTCTAATAGTGGGACCGCCGGCGGCGGCGGCAGTCCGCTTGGCCGTCTTGTGTGGTACCTCTGTCTCACTGGACCCCACACCCAGGCATGCACGAGGCAGGGGCGATGCCCATCGAGAAGAACGAGGCTGCCGATTCACTCAAGTCATGCACAGACCTTCCGCATCTACGAGGTTTCTTATCCCGCGTTGCATTATCATCTTTGATTTGAAATATCTCTATTTTGTAGAATACCATGCCAGCGATGAAAGCAAAAATCAATATATTATTATATAATTGATTAAAATCTTGCCAGCCATCTGAGTTTTGGTTTTCATAAATTGACTAAAATATTAGCTCATGTACAGTGAGCCGTCGGTGTAGTGGGCGGATAAGGATTTTGAGAGTCAGTATTCAGTGATGAAGAACACTTACTGGAAGTGCCCAAATACAGGTCTTTGTTTCCATCCACCCTGCCGATTGTCCCCTGCCACCGGCCATGTTGTCTGATATAAACAATCCCACTACTACAAAGATTTTAGCAGAATGCACCGTTGCTGCTACCATTGTTCAAACTGCAAAATATGCATCTGCATTTTTCTTTCTCATGCTCATTGCGACTCCTCTGTAGATGAAGGCACACCTCGTGAGAACCGCTGCTCTTCCTGACAATAGTGATGTTGGCGCACTCTGTTACTAAACTGCAGCATTTAATTTGGATCAGACTGTTCCTCGTACTGATGATCTTAAGTTGGAAACGGTAATCGGTAAGAATAGTGTCTCGTTGTGATTGGGTAACCCATGGATTCGGCATGAGGTAGGGCGCGGGGTAGATAAGAGCAACTCTAGTGTTGGTAGAAATCAAACCATGGAGGTGGAGACTGAACTTTCGACACTGCAGTGACCCTTCGCTGTCAGAAGCAAAAATCAACCTAAAAACTTGTTTGACTTGAGGAAGTAAATTATTGCAGTGCTGTAGGATGCGTCTCTGCCATTGCGTCCTTTTCCAAGGCCCTCGAGGCACTTGTGGTCCAACAGTATGTTTTAGCATCTTGCAACGTAAAACTTTTGATGCAATAATGACCATGGCTCAGATCCAAACATTCCTAAATCAATGCAGTAGCAATCACATATTGCATCAAAATTCGATACTAATGCAACAAAATTTGTCTTATGCAATAATTTCTACCTATTGCACCAAAATGCAATACTATTGCAGCAAATTCCTTTTCAATGCAATAATGTCCACCTATTGCACCAAAATTTTAAAATTGATACAATAGTAGCCACCTAATGCTTTAGATTTGCGTTTGTTGCAAGGCGAAGCGATGCAACAGGGTCAATATGTGAATCAAAACTATATTTCCTTCGGCTAGACTTTGATGTGGTGTGTGTTTTGTTGAACTAAGAACTTGTAAACTTAAGAACTACTATGTTTTTTTTGAAGCAAACTTAAGAACTACTATGTTTGTAATGAAATGATATGGATTACGAATGTTTCTCGACTTGTAATAGATCCAGGATGAAGGCTGCAAAGACGAGTACAATCTACCTTGGGACAACCTAGATTAATTTGGTTAAGCCGGGAGAGGCCAAAGAAAGACCCTCGGTTTGTATTCATTAGTTTGGAGGGTCCTCGCAGAGAGAGAGATGGCGACTGAGGATGATGTGTGGAGTTTTTTGGGATAGAAAATGAGGGGCATCAGGTGGTATATACATTGCAGATAAATGGGCTGGGCTGGGTTGTTTTTCTAGAGGTGAGCCTCCTATGGAGCCATTTGATAAAAAAATGTCTAGATTATTTATTCTAGATGCTTCGTTAGCTCTGGCAAACAGGCCTGTATTGTGAATCATGAATAACGAACAAACACGCCGATTAGGTGATCGAGGAGCTAGCTAGGGACTAGGATTGAGAGATTGTGGTCCTTTGCGCATGCATCAAATGTTGTACTACAGTTAGCTAGCTAGACTCCCAGGACCTAATGGGTTGGCCCGCTTGCATCTTACTAATGGGCCAGCACCCAGTACAGTGGGCTAGCAGAGGTTCATTATTTGGCATGGAGATCAAGTGGCAGGTATGGATCAGTACACGTCTTATGCAAGAATCATGTGTCCTGGGCTTTATCTAAGGTCCACTCATTCCACAGCCATAAATCCATAAGAAATATAATGGAGCTCTATAAGTGTAAATGTTTTTTACACGGAGTCATGGAAACAAACAAAACGAACATAAATGCATAAGCAGCTGGGTGCTGATAGGATAGTCATATGATGTATGATATAGGCCTCATTTTCATGCATTTTCAAGAGAAAATCATATTCTCATGGAATCCATAAACCTTGATAAATATAATATATATATATGGATGTTTTCACAAAACCTGCAACTTCGCGCATCAATAGTTCATTCATAGGTGTACATTCTTTTAGAAGTTAGAATTCAATCTCGGTATTGAAGTTTTCATATGGAAATTGCAAATGTCAGGTACATGTACACTACAGGACAATTTTGTCATGTAGTGCGCACACACCAAAAATTTGTCATTTTTGTATAAAGTTATAAAATAATTTTCAATCTCAACTTTTGCAAGAAATTAGTACATATATGGATCCAGTACTATAGATGTGCCAAGCTTTAGTATTTTTCTTTTTGGCAGGAAATTCGATCGGCACTGTTTTGACTACATACGTCACGTATGTATTCAGAAGCTACACGTTAAGATCCATCTGTATATACTATGTATCAACTAGTATCATATCATTGTTGTCATCGTCGATCACAAGATTGCAATCCAGAAATGATGGTGCTTGCATCACGCGGATTATTAGACTAAACAACAGCACATCAGAAGAAAATTATTCTTTTGACCATAGACAAACAAATGATTGAACTTACATGTTTATTGGTCCATATGTGTATGTTGCTTTTGAGATTAATAAACCATGCAATGCATCTATCAGAGGCACACTGCTAGTCTGTGTATATAATGACCACTCTGCAATCTGAAGATCCTTCTGCTGAATTCCACTGCCAGTCTGTAATTGATACTTGAGAGCTAGTAGGAGTTGAGATTGCTCTTGCGTAGCTTGCGCTCGTCAGAGAGTTGTTTGGCGAAGTGAGCAAGCGCCTCTGCATTTGTGCCCTCACCGGAACAGGACTCGTACACCCCAGTGTCGATGTTCACTCTCGCCACTGGCTTCTTGAGCAGCTCCTGGCCGATCCCGATCAGAGACTCCATGTTCTCCTTTGTCGCGATGTCCACTGACGATGCGTTCCCAGTCAAAGTATCATCCTACATAAATTCGTACGATAGCATCGATCATCGTCGATTTTATATCAAGAACAGAATATATATGCTTTAGTATATCCTACAAACGTATCATACCTGAATGCGAAGGTAGTTCTTCTCACAGTGGAGGGCCTGAAAGAGCACGGATGCATGGATGTCAACCATGTCGGAACTGGCATGTGAGAAGATGTCGATGATCGGCGTGAAGCCACCGTTGTAGAGCCACTGAATGAGGCCCCATTTCGCGCACTGCTCAGCGGTGTACTTCTCCGCCTGCTTAGCCGAACCCGTCCCGACGGAGATGACGAGGTAGTTCGTGTACTCGGTAGGCCTGCCGGCGTTGAAGTCCAGGTTCCGACGGTGCACCTCCTTGGTGAGCATGGACATGGCGACCATGGTGGGGTTATTGGCCGCGACGCCGCCGTCGACGAGGTGGTACTCCCGGGACCTGCCGTCGGCGGCGTCCTCCGTCTTGAAGAAGTGCGCCGGGAAGTAGGTGGGCGCGGCCGACGTGCTGATGCAGATGTCGGAGAGGTGCGCGTTCTTGAGCGCGTCGTTCTTGGCCTCGTACGTGGAGAAGATGATGGGCTGCAGGTACTTGACGTCGAACGCCGGCACGATGACGTTGGTCACCGTGTCCGCCACCTTGACGTCGTGCGTGAGGCTCTTGATCTTGTCGTGCAGGAACACGCCGTCGTACTTGGGACCCCTCACCAGGCCCAGCAGATTCCTCACCGGCGTCAGCAACCCGGCCCTGCATGCAGTGAAGCACCATTAGGTAGGGTAGATGAAAGTGTAGTTGAGCGAGGTAGAACAGATCACGGCGTATATATATATATACTTTTTCTGTGGGAAGATCTTGGGGCCGTTCTCGAGGTAGAAGGTGGTGAGGTCCTTGGCGGCGAATAGCGGCCGGTTGTTCTCGTCCGGCGCCGCAAGCATCGACGTGAGCAGCGCGCCGGTGCTCGTCCCGGCGATCACGTCGAAGTAGTCGGCGATACAAGCATCTGGGCCGTCCAGCTCCTGGAGCTTGGCCTCGAGGTATGCAATGATGGTCGCCGGGATGAGGCCGCGGATGCCGCCGCCATCGATGCTCAGAATCGTGATGAGCTTCCCTGTCGACGGCGGCGGCTGCGGCACGGTGGCGCAGTTGGCCGTGCCGTTGCTAATGCTCCCCATATGGCTGATGAAGCTGGATACGAGATCGATCAAGTAGCTACAGTAGAAGAGAATCTAAGGATGGATTGCTCCTCACTTCTGTTGGAGTGTGTGTGTTTCTTGGGTCTTGTGCTCTGGATCCGGAGGGTCTGGCAAGCTATTTATTTCCCTAAGATGGTCAGAACAGTATGAATACTGAAAATGACAAGTTTTGCCTGAGTTTGCAGGCTTGCAGCTTCACGTTTTTTATATTAATCTCTCTCTTTCCAGTCATACGCCGGCAGCAGTGATAGGACTTTCTCCCATTCCTCACATGCTTTTCATGGCTTAAGTTCCTGCGTACTGGTCGTGTGACCTTGCAATAGGATTGACAAGGATGAAAGGAAAATGTCACAGAATATGATTTCTTGTGATGTGGGACGATGATCACCGGTACTAATGTAACTAGGGCTCTCACACGCTTCTAAAGTTCTATTGCGTCAATTGTCCATTGTTGACTTGCTTGTCTCTACGACCTTATCTCTGATTTTTACTATTTCTTTCATGCTATGTACTCACTCTTCCCCTTCTCCTTTATGTTACCTTTCTCCACAAAATCCGAGTCGATTAGGAGATGGCATATGATTCCTAGTGCTAGTATCATTACACTGTTTCCAAGAGTGAAATGTAGGTGCGAAATGAAAAAACTCCATAGTACATAGTTTTATTTCATAGTTTCTTACATTTAAATATTTAAATGATACGTCTAGAGTCTCAACGGTGGTTTCATCAAAGTTTCACTACCGGACTCAGGAGCTTTGCCTAGTGCCCGAGGCACTCGGCAAAGGCCATAAAGCACTCGGCAAAGCCTTTGCCGAGTGCCACACTCGGCATACCTCACACGGCAAAATTTTGGTCGGCAAAGAGGACTTTACCGAGTGCTAAAAAACCACTCGGCAAAGAATGAACCGAAAAAGCCCCGAAAAAAATAGCAAAATTTTTTTTTACCGGGGAGGCCCCCACCGGCCAGCGGCAATTTTCGCGCAAAATTCGCGCGCTACGCTGCGGCGGGATTCAAACCCGCGACTTCTCCCTCGCGCTTACCGCCCTCTACCACTGCACCACACTGTTACTTGTATCTAGATTCTATTTTAGTTCTCCACATATTATATTAAACCAAGTGTAAATTACTTGTTTAAGGCTCTAAACGAATTCAAATCAAAAAGTTATCAACTACAAAGTTTCATAACTTTTCGAAATCTACAACTTTCATTTTGATAGTTTCTCCATCCTTAGTCGTTTACGAAATTTGAATTTCAAATTTGAGAAATTCAAATATAGTTTTTGTTGACAAGATGATTTCAAATTAAAAAGTTATCAGCTACAAAGTTTCATAACTTTTCGAGATCTACAACTTTCATTTTGACCGTTTCTCCATCCGTGGTCATTTGAAAAATTCAAATTTCAAATTTGAGAAATTTAGACGTACTTTTCGTTGGCAAAATTAATTCAAACTAAAAAGTGTTCAACTACAAAGTTGTATAACTTCTCAAGATCTACGACTTTTATTTTGGTCAGTTATTCATCTGACATAGTAGTAGTAATATTGTTTACAAAACTTAAAGATCTCTCTTCTAGTTTTTATGAAACTATATGAGAGATGTAAATTTTGTGAACAACGTTACTATCGCTTTGTCGAATGAAGAAATCACCAAAACAAAAGTTGTTGATCTTGAAAAATTATACAACTTTGAAGTTAAAAAATTTTTAATTTAAATTAATTTGCTGCTTCAAAATATGCTATGTAGATCCTATTTGCCGAGTGTAAAACCAAAAACATTCGGCAAAGACCTTCTTTGCCAAGTGCCAAAAAAAATACTCGGCAAAGACCGAGTGCCAAAAAAAACACTCGGCAAATAAGCAAGTTTGTCAAGTGCCAAAAAAACACTCGGCAAAGACCTTGTTTGCCGAGTGCCAAAAAAACCACTCGGCAAAGTTTTTTTTTTTGCCGAGTGTTTTTTTTTTGGCACTCGGCAAAGAGCTTCTTTGCTGAATGCCCAAAAATTGCACTCGGCAAACCATTTGGCACTCGACAAGGAGCTGGTTTCTAGTAGTGTTTTATGGGACGAAACGAGTTTAATGGGGATGAAACTAGTTTACAGTGTTTCCGACAACACATGTGAATCTCAGAAAATGGGACCTGAAATCCTTAGTCACACCAGCCTCAAATGAAATGCTCCCAATGTAGTTTCACTTAGTTTCCAACGTGTAGCAATGAAAACAAAACACTCTGGGTGGAGTTTTATTCGGTTTCTAGTGCGTTGGCAGTAGTGTGTGTAGAGTTTCATCTCCATGGAACTCATCTCCTCTCTCTCTCATAATTTCTGTGCTACGTCATCATTTTTCCTAATTAAATACAAATGAAACTCCTACTGAGACCGGCTATAAGTAAAATGCGACGAAACTTGCATTGGTTCAAACAACTATGCTCAATGTTTAATATTATAGTATTGTTTCATATTCGTTTAATTCCACAACTCATCTAGAGTTGAAAACCGAGACCACAGAGTTCCATTCATTACCATAAAACACAATTCTTCTCTTTTCTCAGAAACGATGTTGAATCATCGAAAATGCTTTAAATACAGATGGAATTCAAAGAAAACTCCCATTAAAACGGGCTATTCACGATGGTCCGCGTAGGTACGGACATCACCCATCATCTTCCCAGAGGCACTGCGCCACACGTGGTCAGTTGCATTTGCCAACGTGCTTAATAATCTTAATGGGGACTTGCTGGTTATGTGCATTTCCGTCGCTAGCGAGCTAACCCCTGATGACTAAGCTAAGGCGATATACCAGGTCCGATCCTAGCTTTCATCATCGTCGAAAGCTATGTACATGTGTATATAGCTAGTGTACATATACATATATAGTACTCCTAGTATAATAAGCGCACTCCCTTCACGGACGTACATAGTACGCCGCACGCGTGCTGCATATGCATACTTTATACGATGGTTCGAGAGAGACACCGTACCAGCGGGTAGCATATACGGCGGACCACGCAAGGAACAGGTAGCCAAAGGACGAACTCCCACGGACCCACAGCGGTGTTTGCTATGGTAGCTAGTACTTGTCAGCCATGGACTGCACGCATCGCCATCGAGCATGATGGAAATCTAGTGTGCCGCTCCGACAAGCCATCTCGCATGCATGGTCCCGGCGCCCCGACACGTCAACGTCGCACGCAGTCTCTGTGTACATGCATGGCCATATGCATGCATGCAAGTGTAAATACAGTGCACCAAAGCTAATAACAAGAATAGTCGTACCCACCTAGCACTACTGGAAAACCGAGATTTGCCGAGTGTTTTATATTTTGCCGAGTGTCAAAACGCGGACACTCGGCAACAACCTCATTTGCCGAGTGTTAGAGAGGAAACACACGGCAAAAACCTCACACTCGGCAACAATTGCTTTGCCGAGTGTTAACACTCGGCAAACAAACACACACGGCAAACGTACCACTTTGCCGAGTGCCAACACTCGGCAAACGTATACACACGGCAAAGGTTGTGGGGTTAGCCGCCGTCAGCGGTTTGCCGAGTGTGGTCCGTTAGCACTCGGCAAAATAGCTAGTTTGCCGAGTGTCAACCAAAAACACTCGGCAAAGTGTACTGTTTGCCGAGTGTTTCTCTGGGACACTCGGCAAATTTTTTTTTTTTGCTTTTGGCTTCCAATTTTTTTCTGTAGGCTTCCTACGTTACCTTGACCAACATGTTGGAATTTAACACAATTTAAAGACATTTAGCTATATTTCTTTAGTTTATTTCTTTTCATTGATTTTTTTTGGAAAATGCAAGTTTGAACTACAAGTGCATCGAATAATGATATTTCATTAATGCAAAAATGATATTCATGTAACTGACTATTGTTTGAGGCCGTATCTAGGAAGAGATCCGAAATTTTGCACATCTTCTTCATGAAACGTGACCATGAACTTGTGGACGAATAGTTTTAAAATTGTATAAAATCCAAACGAAGTCCGAAATTCATGAAACTTGTCGACCAGTCATGATATCACATGTGGATGTGGTGATAAAAATTTGAGAAGATTTCGAGCATGTAGTCACGTACACTGCTTAGAAACCCTCACATCTCCGCATGTGATATCGTGGGAGAAGTCTGACATGATAGGGTTTGTAAGCAGTGTACGTGACGACGTGCTCGAAATCTTCTCAAATTTTTATCACCGCATCCACATGTGATATCATGACTTGTAGACAAGTTTCATGAATTTCGGACTCCGTTTGGATTTTATACAATTTTAAAACTATTCATCCACAAGTTCGTGGTCTAGTTTCGAGAAGAAGATGTGCGAAATTTCGAGTCTCCTCCTGGATACGGCCTGAAACAATAGTCAGTTACATGAATATCATTTTCGCATTAATGAAATGTCATTATTCGATACACTTGCAATTCAAACTTGCATTTTCTAAAAAAATTAATGAAAAAGAAATAAACTAAAGAAATATAGCAAAATGTCTTTAAATTGTGTCAAATTCCAACATGTTGGTCAAACTAACGTAGGAAGCCTACAGAAAAAATTGGAAGCCAAAAGCAAAAAAAAATTATTTTGCCGAGTGTCACAGAAAAACACTCGGCAAACGGTACACTTTGCCGAGTGTTTTTAGTTGACACTCGGCAAAGTTGGCTTGTTTGTATTTTGCCGAGTGCCAGAACCTAGACACTCGGCAAAGTGTAATTAAATATATTTTTTATTTTTTTAAAAAAAATCAAAAACTCTGCCGAGTGTCAGATCTGGGACACTCGGCAAAGCGAAACAAAAAAATATCAGATGCCACCTCTCTCAGACGCCTCTCTCAGACGCCACACTCTCTCTCGGTTCCAATTCGTCTCCCTCTCCCAAGTCCGGACGACACCACCGCCGGGGTGAGCTATCCGGCATCGCGCGTGGGACAGGGGCGAGCCCCTCCGGCATCGCGCGTGGGACAGGGGTGAGCCCCTCCATCAGCGCGCGGGCAGAGCGCGGCTCCCCTGAGCGGCGCGTGCAGCTCAAGGGCGAGCCCCTCCGGCGGCGCTCGGGCAGACCGCGGCCCCTCCGCTGGCACTGGCCTCTGCGGCGCGCCCCTCCCACGGTGCAGGCTGCCCCCACCTGCGCATCGCCGATCTCATCCCCAGCCTGCGCGTCCTCCGTGGATCAGGCACCAACGGGCGCAGATCTGAGGACGCCACCTCCCCTGGTGCTCCGCAGCTAGCTTCCCCACTAAGAGGAGCCGGCTCCTGAAGTCTTCCGTCGAACTGCAGCATCCTTCCCTCGACCAGGACGGCAGGTACCTGATTGATTCCTCTGCTCTGATTGATTCCTCTGCTCTGTAGTACGTATCTGTTTTCTCTTCCATGAAGCTGATTGTCCTAGCTTGGTGTCCATTTTGTTTGCTGTGACGTGTCCATTTTGTTTGCTGCGACCTGTGCTATCAGTAATAAGTTGATAAATCAGGAAACTGAATTTCGGTTATCTGGATTTAGATCGATGTACTGTCCCAAGTGCAGAGGCTGTGTGTCTAGGAACAGGTGCTGATTATCACTCCTTCCATATGGCACTAGCACATATGAGTTCTACATGGGTTCTCCATGGTCAGTAGCTTGAGTTCTTATAGTTTCTAATGCTAGATTTGCTAAAACTGCTATTCTTATTGCACACAAAGGCTTGTCGATGCCTGCAGATTAGTACAAGTGTTTGCTATTAAAATTTGCAAGGGGAATGATATGCTTCAATATTGAAAACTAATGGCTGTAAATTTGCATACTATTACATCTAATGGACAAGTAGATATAAAAAAGGTGCTTGTATTAGTTATCTGTTCGTGAACTAGTTGCTTAAATTTTTAATCAATGCTATAGGACAACCTGCTATGTCATCATCTTTAAAGAATATATCTGCTAATGTTGTTGTGGTTGTATGCTGCTGCAATATTGTATAGCCAGACTTGATGGACCTAACCAATTATCCTCCCAGAACTTCACTTTCCTACCATTACCTATCTTCCACTTATATCCTATCTTAGTTGCAGCAGCAGCCCACATGAACCCTTTAAAAAATTGTGAAGCACCACTAGTTGAACTACATCAATACCAACTTTACTAGCAATATCTACTAGACTACTATTATTCAAGGTGGGAATGTGTGTTTTACCTGCAGGAACTTCCAAGTTGTTCTTCTTTTTTAGAGCCTGGGCCTTCACCAGAATTGAGATTCCCCCCTAGGGCTGCCTCTTGCTCTTTCTCTCAGGTATCATTGGTCCCCACTTTTGATTTCTCTTTTTAACATCAGGTATTTTGTTTTCTTTGTCATCATCAGCACCACTGGTCTTTTGGGTTCTCACTTCATCTTCTTCTGTGATACCTTTACCATTGTCCCCCATCATAATTTGGTCACTTATGGTCACCTCAGTTGACTGAGCGATTGTCTTGTCTCCTTTCTCAGCTTCAGAGCATGTGTAGGTCCATTCTTCAGGCAGATTAGATAGCCCCTCGTCTTGCTGAACTATCATATCCAGTTCTTCCTCAGGGTCCACAAAAGATTCCTCAATTTCCATGGTCTTTAGCAAATTGAGACAAACTGATTCTTCAAAGTTTGAGTTGAGATTCTCCAATTCTGCATCAGCAAAGATGCTGATCAAGCTCCTCACTGTCTTGCTACCTTTTGAAGCAGAAAATTCCCATTAGAGTTTGATTTTGACCCTTCCCCGGCCTCTTTAGATGTTCCACCTTTAGAGCTACCAAAATCAGACCTCTTTTTCTCTTTGTCCCCATTATTGTCATCATCCCCTAAAAGGTCATCATCTTCTATGTCAAAATCACCACCTCCATTACCATCATCACAATTCCAAATTTAGGTGGCATCCCTTTAACCTGAACCCGTACCTCCTCTAGCTTGGCAACAGACACTATACTACCATTCCAAATTTTTAGAGAAGCCATTACAATACACAATACTAGATAGCAGTAGAGTTGTTTCACCTAAGGTACTGACCATCTATTACCTGATCAAGTCAGACACTATAAAATAAGTTCTTGAGAATTCCACCTGTTTTTTAGTTTGCCTGTTTCATCTTGAGGATAGTTAAGTTTGATGATATAAACCATTTCGAAAAATTGCTGAACTAACACTGTGGTATTGTTTTGACATGTTTGCTCATAGTAGTTGATGAATTTGCCATTTCAAGTTGGAGCAACTAGTTGCTATGATACTTGTCGCTGGTTCAGATTGGCTGTCATAAATATACATTAGGATCTGTGGGTAGATTAAATTTTCTTCTAGGAATTATCATATGATTTTGGATCGTTTTGGACTATGGGTGCATCTGCCATCGTTGTTGAGTACTAGCATGGGTCTATCAATAATGGTACTGAATATACTCAGGTTTCACTAAAAGAGTTTTTTTTGCTGAACCATATCCATGTTCGCAGCTGATTAACATAATATACTACTACCTTATATGCGTGTTGTATCTTCAACTTTATCTTTTGCACATCTCATGGGGCCAAAACAAATAGTTACTAACTTTATAAGTTGTGTGTGGACAATTGTAGGGCACTGGAGGTGGAGAACCACACTGCTAAGATTTAGATTAGAACTAGTACAAGGATTGATGATATTTTGTTCCTTTTGTTTGCAGAGAAGAGCCCGTCGTTACCGAGCCGGAGTATCCCTGCGTCGTTCCAGGTCTGTCTGCACCACGTCACCTCGCCACTGCACCGACCCTCCACGGCCCCGCTATCCTGACTCCACCGACACCTTAGGTATAACCCCTCTTTCCGTATTATGGTCGTAGATGACGTGTATTGATATATATGTGTTTGACGGTCATCGTGCCGTTTGTTTTCTTGCAGGGTTTGGAAACCTCACCGTGCAGGGGAGGTTCTGCCGAAATTTTTTATTGACGGCATTCTTTTCATTTTTTGCAGCATCAATCGGCTGCGGCATCGAATCACGTTGGTGGGTCATCGGCATCACAGTTTGGAGGGTCGCCGGTATCACAAGTTGCACCAAATCAGCTCGAAGGGTCACCGGCATCACAAATTGCGCCAAATTGAATAGGAGGGTCACCGGCATCAAATCTCGGGCCTCCTCACCCCCTACAATCGCCGTGAGCAGCTTGTTGTGAACTTCGGTTAAGATATTTGGTTGCAGACTTGCCAACTTGTGAACTTGTGAACTTGTGGCATATTTGGACTTTTGGTTATGAACATGTCATATATGTGAACATGTGTGTTTGTGGCATATTTGAACTTGTGAGCTTGTTGTGATTGTGATTTATGACTCCTGTGATAAATTTGTGGTGATTTAATACGATATATATATTATATTCGAGAATTGTGTCGCAAATAAAACAAATAAAAAAATTATAAATTCTGGTCAGTTTGCCGAGTGTCAACTCCATGACACTCGACAAACTGACCACACGTGGCATGCCTGGGAACACACTTTGCCGAGTGTTAGAGAGCTGACACTCGGCAAAATATACACACTTTGCCGAGTGTCAGAGAGCTGTCACTCGGCAAAGTATGCACAGTTTGCCGAGTGTCAGCTCTCTGACACTCGGCAAAGCGTGCACAGTTTGCCGAGTGTCATATGTTTGACACTCGGCAAAGTTTACATAGTTTGCCGAGTGTAACACTCGGCAAACTATGTAAACTTTGCCGAGTGTCAAACATATGACACTCGGCAAACTGTGCACGCTTTGCCGAGTGTCCAACGGTTGACACTCGGCAAACCGACCGTTAGGATTTCGTCCGCTAACGTCTTCCTTTGCCGTGTGACATCTTTGACACTCGGCAAACGCTTTGCCGAGTGTCCGACGTTTGACACTCGGCAAAGCGTGCTTTGCCGGCCAAATCTGTGCCGAGTCCAGTTTGCCGAGTGCGGCACTCGGCAAAGCGTTTGCCGAGTGTTTTTGGCGCTTTGCCGAGTGTCCCAGGCACTCGGCAAACTACTCGAATCCAGTAGTGCAGGGCCTGGTCGTACCACATGTGTCGCACGGCTGCATGCGTGCATATGCGAATGGGGCCCCTTACCAGCTGTATAGCCGCTGTATGTTCTTTACTACACTATATATGTCGTTATCGAGCATTGTTGTTCGAAAAATTGTAACCAGCGAGCTAGCTAGAGATAAATTGAATTCGAATGCATAAAAATCATATTTTAGTACTTAATATCAAATTTTAGTTCAGCGATAGTATATACTATGTAAGTTTGGCACGCATCCACATCCAAATGAAGAGAGCTAGCTAACTGCTCATAATACAGTCATACTGGCACAAGATTCACGCACGTACGACACATGTGCTGCACGCCATGGATTCGTCGTCAAAAGGACAGGGACGACCTGTGTCCGGTCGTCGGGCGACAACAAGCTTCAAAACACATCAAACCAAAATAGAAACATGCATGCATTGTTAATTATATTTTACAGGTAGATGAGTTACCAAATTCTTCCTCACAAAAGCTCTGGACCTAATTATTTTTCAGGACGATGGAAGGGCAAGTGAGGGTTTGAGGGAGAACTAGTAATTCCACATCAAGTTTTGGAGTGGGAGCCCACCAACACATGACTAGATGAGTGTGTTTGGTTTGAATAATGGAATGGTCCATCGTCTTCTCACCTAAAACCTCTTTTTTATTTTTTGAATAAAATAGGTTGATTCTTCACCACCACATCCAAAGATGCATGGCCCAGGATATATATGCTTCCACTAAAATTTACGAGATAAACTCATGATACGTCTCCTCATTTAGGATAGAGTGCATGCTGGTTCCTTTGACAAAAAGATCCTCCATATATCATGATATATGTATTTATATATGTGAATAAATTAAAACATATATTTTTGCCACGGTACCAACATTACCGACATACAGAGCCATTCAACATATCCTTACACATCAATAAAAAAATTCGCCATCAACCCATATATAATTAGAGCAAGGATATATTATCCCTATCGATACATATTTTTCATACAATTCTTTAAAGTATCAAAGCATTGGTGGTTTCTTTTTAACTATTTGATGATGTGAAAACAATGAAAGCTAATCTAGGACCTCGATATCACTATGAATTTTTTAGGATAGAGGACTATTTTCATCTTTCATGAGGAAGTAGCTTGGGTACCATCCTGACATCTTGATTAACAAAATACAAATCATCTGATTTTGCTCCATAATGGGTATATTTTGAGAATAATTAAGTTGATACATCAAACAAAAGAGACAATTAATGGAACATGTACAGCTGGTTGGGTTCCTTGTGATAGAACCTACCCACCCGGGTTCAAGTCCCCGACTTGACACGGGTGCTCGCATTTTCCTGGATTTATTCTAGGATTTAATGGCACTATTCTTTCAGTGGTAGGCGACGTGCCCGTTGACAACAAGGCGCCTGTAGTGACCTCGTTAATCTCGAGATTTGCTGGTCCAACTCAGTTCTTCAAAGGTGCTTATGGAGGTAGAGTGTGCGTGCGTGCGTTCATAGGGGTCAATCTCGAGATTTGCCGGTCCAACTCAGTGAGGTTCTCATAGAGGTACGGTATGTGTGCGTGCGTTCATAGGGCAGAGTGTGTGCTCGTGTATGTGAGCGTCAGCGTCTGTAACTGGATCTCACAAGAAAAAACTGTAATAAGAAATAAAAGAATAGAAAAGAACATAAAAAGAGTAAGCAACCTTGTGCATGCATCGCATAGGTATAATTTGCTTGCTATTACTAATATACTACCTCTCATGTACCAATACTATGGAAACATCCTTATTTGTTACCAATTCTCAAACTTTTTATTAATGGAAGATTGGAGGTAGAAAGTGTAGTAGCTGCTCATGAGAGCGCCCATGGGGTAATTAAGGATATAGGTGGGATTGTTTCTAAAGATTTACCATGTAAAGTCTCATGATGATATAGTTTGCTGGGAATTTTTAGAGACAGATGCTTACACATCTCAGGATTTTTGGAATAAATGCATTCTCTTGTGTGTAAGATTGTTACTGAATAGAAGATGAGAACAATAATTAATTTTGTTGACTAGAAGGCTTTGGCTATGAGATCCATTAGCTGTCACCTTTATTGTTTTGTTAGATAAAAGGGGCCAACTGTTAGTAGCTAAAAATTAGCCTTAGCGCAGCTCCAACAGTCTCTTAGGAGCTAGCTCATAGAATGTTTTTATTCAATAAGAAGGAGAGAATGATAAACTAGCTCTTCATGAACAGCTATGCTCATGCACTTCATGTGTCTATGCTTGTACATTTTTTTATACTAGCATGATAGGTTAGTCTATTTTTATGTTTGTTTTAAGTCCACACGAGCTAGCAAGTTAACTCTATTGTTGAGAGTGTTCTTAACTGATCTAAACAACTAGATCCAGGGCAGTCTCAGTGGGGTTTCGTGTCCCAGTTTTCCAAGACTTCTATATGTTGACTAGTTTCACTTCCAAAACCTCATTGTACTCCCATGAATCTTTGATAATTTATCTGCATATTAATATTGTGTTGTGTCAACATAATTGCTAAGTTGGTGTCTTATTTAATGTCCATAAAACTTGGCCAATTGTTTCCTAACCACTATGCTAGTTGTTACCACATTTGCTAAGCAAATATGCTAAAAGAAGCTAATAGCAGCCAATGGATTGAAAAAAGACAGCTGACCGTAGCTATCACAAACCATATCCTTGTGCACTTGGCTATAGGACACTTCAACGATTATTTGTTTTTTGTCAAACACGACTTCACGTGTCTTTGCATTAAGAAGAAGGAGGCCGAAAGATGGAGAAATGTCATTTTAGCAATTAATTTTTTAGCCAACGGATCCTCTCCATCAGCTCACTCTCCAGTTGCAGATCTTGCTTTCGCTGCCTTGCGGACCTCATGGATCGCTGACTGTATCCACTCAAATAACCCTTTTTTTAACAGAATCAGCAGGGGAGTCCCCTACCTATTTTTTTTGCTTTTCCATTAAATGAAAGTATAATATGTTCAAGGTAAAATACAAGGCATCCAGGCCCAAAAAGCAAAAGGCAAGAAGTTACAAAAAATTGTCTGTCCAAAAATTAAGTGCAAATTGCTTACTGGGTTTGGCTTTGGTGCAAACCAAGCCAAGTTCAGTCTTGAATTGTCTCTTCCAGTGATTGATATTAATTTGTCCATTGTCAAAAATAACTCCATTTCTTGTCGTCCAGATCACCCAGCAGGCAGTAATGATAATTTCTCTGAAAATGTTGTTGTCAAAATCTTCTCTTGCTTGCAAAATCATATCCAGAGGACTGACATTCAGGTTCCAGACTATTGGAATGGTGGCCCAACAGTCTGTGCTGAAAGGACATTCGAAGAACAGATGAAAACTAGTTTCTTCATAACCCAAATTGCACAGCAAATTTCTGGTGTTCAATCTATCCCTGAGGAGGAGCTAGAAGAAGAATTTGTGTGTTCCCAAGTTACTTGAGGCCCAAAGCCACTTGAACAGTGGGGAGGCTGGAGTGATACCAATTAGCTTACTATAAGCCTTCTTGCTGCAATACTTTGGATAATCCTAGGTGTAACTCCAGATGTCATTGACACTTTCATCCCACTGTCTAGAATCAATAGAGGCATGGATTTCTTCTAGCTGAACTGCAGCTTGTTGGGAAAGTGGTAACCTGAACAATCTGTCTTCTTCATTATCCGGGAAGAAGGTGATGGAGCACTTGGGCTTTCTAGCAAAAGAGTAGAGGTGTGGGAATTTGTCTTTTTAGAGCTTGCCCATCCCATTGATTTGACCAAAACATGACTATGTTGCCTCTGTTAGGATAACAAACAGCTAGTTCCTGATCCTTGCTGAAGAATTTCAAGACATCCTTCCACCAGAAGGATCCAACTGGGCTTGTAGCATGTGGAGGAGTTTGATTGTTGGAGTAGAGTTTGTCCGAAGTAAGACTGACCCATGGTACATTTGCATGGTTGACAAATTTATCCAAAAAATTCATTAGTAGAGCATCATTTTGGCTTTGGATGTCAACTATTCCTAAGCCACCTTAATCTTTGGGTTTACAAGCAACCTCCCATGCAGCTAGACATTATCCTTTTTTGTGCATATCACCTTTACTCCACAAGTTGTGTTTCCTGTAAACATCAATCTATTTTATAATCTGTGAGGGGATTTTCAAGCTGCACATGTAGAAAGTTGGGAGGGCTACAAAACTGAATTGACTAAAATGAGTCTTCCATTGTAAAATAAAAATTTGCTGACACCTAACAGACTTCTCTCAATTTTTGTAAGGGGGTGAATTCAATGAGAGAGGGCTTTGTGGTACCAAGTGGTAGACCCAAATAGGTGAAAGGCATACTTGCCACCTGACATCCAAATGTGTTTGCAAGATGTGTGGCTCTGCTATCACTCATGTTGATGGGTACCAGAAAAGACTTTTTGAAATTGACATGAAGACCTATGGAGTCTGAAAAAGGATCTGAGGAGTCCTTTGAGGTTAAAAAGAATTCTAGCATCCCCATGAAGGATAAGTAGTGTATCATCATCATACTGAACAATAGGGTAGTAACCTTGGAAGCAATCACTAATAGGATGCTTAAGAACATTCATTTGCCAGGCTTTGTTGATCACTATCTGTAGCAAGTCTGCAGCAAGCACAAAAAGAAGGGGAGAAAGGGGATCCCCTTGCCCAACACCCCTTTTGCAACTGAATGGTTTACCAGGAATTCCATTAAGAATGACTGAAGATGTGCCTCTGCCAAGCAAGTTTTGAATCCTATTAATCCACTTATCTGAAAACCCTTTGTGTTTAAGGACCTCAAGAATGACTGCATGTTCCAATTTGTCAAAAGCCTTTTCAAAGTCAAGCTTTAGAATAATAATTTCTTTCTTTGACTAATGGCACAGATGCAAGAATTGAAAGGACCAGGCTAGGCAGTCTTGTATGGTTCTTCCCTTAATGAAGCCATACTAGTTGGCATGTACAAGCTACAGTATCACTCTTTGGAGTCTTCAGGAAGGAATCTTGGTTATGCACTTGAGTGAGTAGTTCAAAAGTGAGATAGGTCTGTAATCATAAACATTTTCATGATTTTCTTTCTTTGGAATTAAGGCTATGATTGAGGAGTTGATGCTTTTCAGGTCAATGCTGTCAGAACTAAAATCCCTAAAAAGTCTGAAGAAATCTTGTTTTACTAAATTCCAACATTTCTTGATGAAAAGGCCATTGAAGCCATCAAGTCCTAGTGCATGGCTGTTTGGTAAGCTTTCAATCACTAATTCAATTTCATTCTGGCTGAAGTCAATGTCCAAACCATCTAGATCATGTGCTATCAGAAGGGTGTTGAGGTTGTATGCCATGCCAGTTAATTTTGGAATACCAAGCCTATTTTTGAAGGCTGACCATAGTAGAGTTGCCTTTTGATCATGGTTAGTGGTAATGGAGCCATCAGTGTTTGTGAAGGAAACTATAAAGTTCCTTTCGTGACAGGTAGTAGCCATGGGGTGGAAGAAATGGGTATTTTTATCTCCCAATTTGACCCATCTAACTGTGTTTCTCTATTTCCACTAGGATCTTTTGGATTCTTGGAGCATTACTAAATGGTTCTTGACCAAAGCTCTGAAGGCAATTTCTAGCCTAGAAAGGGGCCTCTGATCTTTAAGTCCATCAAGCAAAAGCAACACCCAATTACAGTTGTAAATGAGTTCGCTTAAGTTGAATAATTTTTTTACTCCAACCTTTTAGACCAGCTCTTACTTAAATTTATCAGATAGATTCTTAGCTGCATTGGCATGAAATGGTGATGTGTTCCAATGGAGGCTTACAGTATCAAGAAAACCAGGATGCTCTGCCTAGTAGTTTTCAAATATGAAAATCTTGGACTTAGGGATGCTACTGCCAATGTGAAGAACATATGGAATATGGTCAGATAAAGGTTTGGACAAGGGTTGCACAAAAGTTGTAGGGTAGGACAAAGTACAGCTGGAAGAGGTTAGAACCCAATCCAATTTAACCAGAAGGGGATCAGTTTGCATATTGCTCTAGGTGAGGTTCCTGCCACTGGAAGGAATCGCTACATGGTCTAAATCTGAGATGAGTTCATTGAGCATGTTTATTTTAGTTATGTCTCCCCCAGGTTTATTTCTATTTTTAGGGTGTCTAATGAGGTTGAAATCTCCCCCAAAACCCAATCATCAAAATTTGAGGTATCCAGTGATAAGCTAGGTGACAAACCCCATTTTCTGTTGGGAGCAGGCAGGTCCATAAATGTTTGTGACATGAAAGTTCTTGTTATCCAGCCTGCATAAGAGTTTCACTTTGATAGCATAGGAATTAGATTGTACCACATTGCCATAAAAAACACTACTATTCCAAACAGTCAAGAATCCACCAAAATCTACAACTGAAGGAGAAGAAGCAAATTCATCAAGGTACCTAGGACAGAATTTTTTGGTGTAAAAACTATCAAAAGTTTCCCTTTTGGTTTCTTGAATGCAAAGAACCTGACAAGCACTCTCACTAATTTTATCTCTCAAGGCATCCCATTTCTCCTGTGAATCGATGCCTCTCACATTCCAAAAAAGTATCTTGCTATACTTGTTATTTTTACTATCCATGAGTAAAGCATGAGGAGTTTTGGCAATGTTTGTACCCCCAACGGCCAAACAAGGAGTCACAAATGTTGATAATTAAGATATGGTAGCAGGTGATAATAAAAGTGAGATGCAAAAAGATAGGGTCAAACGCAGAATAAAAGCATAGGAGTAAACACTTAGCATCACCAACCAGATAGATTAAGAAAAAGTTATAAAGTGACAAAAAGCTCCAAAGGGTGCATCAGCACCAGATACAGCAATTTGAGTTCTTATTATGCCAGTACACACACTGGACTTGTGAGCTAAAAAGACAAGCAAAAGAAATGTGCGCTGATGTGGCTAGTGCACCAACTTCCACAGGTGGATTACTCACCATCTAAATCATCCTTGTCGAGAAGTGCAGCAAAAATAGTCTCAGGCTAAATCTGGAGGAAGCCTTCACCAATGCCTGCATGGATATCTCTTGGAAGGTGTGGAGCCACATTCTTGCCAGATGGAGGGATCATGGCAAGGGGCATTGGTTCCTCTTCTTCTACTGGGTCTTCCTATGTGGGTTCTTCCACAATTGGAGCAGCCTTCTTTGCACTTTCAGCATCTTTGTACCCAGCAAACTTCTTGGAGAGCGTCCTGCTACGCCTGAGGAAGCTATCATCAAGCTGGTCCTTTGCTATTCTTGCCCTCTTCCTCCTTGGTGTCTTGAAGCCAAGGGGTGGGCCATCTAGCACCTCAACATCATCATCAGAATCTGCCTTCTCTTCATCATCTGCTTCCCCTTCATCATCCTCATCTAGATAGTCAAAGCAATCTTCTCTAAAGCCTATCCACCAAGCTCTGGGTACATCAGGAAGGCAAGATGGATCAATAAGTGTTGATCATTAAAATAGGGGGGAATGATAATGCTATGATCAATATCCAACATGGATAAGTTACTTAGGAATGATAAAGAGGGGTTAAAAGGTATAGAAATGAGTACCTTTCTCAACAGAGATGGAACCACTGTGATGAGAGGGTCATTGACACGGGATGGGCCAACCTCAATAGACCACAGAGCTAGGCGTGGTGGAATCTAGGCTGCACTAAGCACTAGGAACTTTTCCAAAGCAGAAATGGGCCTGGCTTCTTTATCTGTCACACTGTCCACAACAACCTGAACATTGTCTGCTTCTACAACATCTTCTGGATCAGAACGCTAAACATTTTCCTAGGCCACAACTTATGTGGTGAAAACTTCAACATCAACAGGAGACAAATGCTACTGCCAACGACTTGGGCCACCACCATCCACATTCATAGCAGTACCATTGTTCAATCCGGCAGGTGTGGCATCTGATCTAGCTGGTGGAATCAGCCCATCCAATGGTGAGGTTGTGGTGGCTGGGGGTGCAAACCTGATGCACATCATGGAAGAACATGCGCAGCGCAATCTTGAGATAATTGAAGTCATCCTTGCAGACCAGTAGCTAGAGCCAGACATTCGCTAGGTCCTCATTGTAAAGGGTGTACCACCTGGTGACATAAACCTCATAGCGGAGAGGGGGGCGATGCGCCGGTGCTTCAAGTGTGAAGCCGGCTAGCACATGCTGGAGGGGATCCACTGGCCAGTTTGCCATTGTTGCAGTAGTTGGGTTTTCTTGCGGTGGCAATGACTAGTCAGTGGAAGGGGGACCAAGGGGACGAGATTGGGGTGACACCAGTGTATAAGTATAAATGCTCCTCGCGCATCCCTCCAACTCCTGAATGGGAAACATGACGAAAATATCATTGATTTCATTTCTTAGAAAGGCAGGCCGGGGAAACATGGTCGTAATTGAAGCATGATTTGCACCTGACCGAATTGGTGCAATCCTTTCTGAGGTGGCCCAGGCCCAAGCATTTGGAGCAAGCAGTCAAAGCAGGAGATGGGCTGGGTCTTGGGCTGGACTGAGTTGTTGGGATAGAGACACCCACTTCTCTTGAGTTTGAATTTGAACCAGACTGGCCCTGTGGAAAAGCTGCCAGAGAGGGCGCCTGCAATGAATCCTTTGCCTTTACAACCCAGTGAAGAACATGCTTGGGCGGCTTAGGATCGGGATGAAGAACAACCTTCTTGGATGGGATTAATGGGTCAGGAGAAATCACCTCTGAAGTCTTCTTAGAAGTATGAGAAGAAATCACAAAATTTGATTGATATTTCTCAGGATATCCTAAACGAAGGAAAATAGACTTCTTCAAACCCGGGGGGTTCTAACAACATCTGCAAAGCTTTTTTTGAATTTATGACCAACCGTTGTCCATTCAGCCTCTTTTTCAGAATAGCAAATCTTATAATCTCTATGACAATTCGGTCCTCCCCCACCCTAGAGGTGGAAGAAGATGGTAAAGGATTTAAAGGAGAAGCTTTTGAGATTATAAATCATGAAACAAACATTTTTGCAAGAGACTAAAAAATTAAACATCCAACCTGAGAGATATAAAACATTGAAATTCAGGCAGTGCCATCAAGGCATGATTAAAGGATCAAGCCAACTGAGTCTTCATTGTGGCGGATGGCTGATCCACAAAAACTTATGACCAAATGGAAACCGAAGCGGAAGAGATCACAGATGGACTCACCGAGCAACCAAAGCATTGGTTGACTAGAGATGCAAACTTGAGTCTGAGATCAAAGCTTAGATCCGAGAGCCCCGGCATGAGGGAGGGCTTGGATCAGAAGGAGGCGTCTGTTGACGATCACTGCTAACACCTCTTTTGACCATCAATATTCCACCCAAAAGCATGGCAAAGTGAGGTAAATCATCACATGTGAAGAATTTTGTTTATAATTCACCTAGTTCCACTTGTGCTTGTAGAATTATATGTATGCAGGAAATATACCAAAATTTTGGCCAAAATGGTGACAAACATGGACCAAGGAAGCAAGTGGACATGGCAGGGCCACATGGACCCACATGCCAGGGCCACCCGGTGCCACCTAGGCACCACACGACCCCACCAAGTGCCAACTTGGCACTTTGCCATGTCACCGATCTCTGGGAGCCCCTCTAGAACCAATTGGATGTGTTGATTTAAGTCGGTTCAACCAATGGTCACGATGAAGTGGCCATGGATCCATGGGTGCATTGTCATAGAATTGGACCTTCACCAACCAACTTACGGGCCAAGTTTCACCATGTGTTGCTTCTACAACCGCCATTGGGAGCCAACCAACATCGTTGGATCGTAAGGCGGTGGAATGAAGGGCCAACTAGCACCCTACCCTGGCCGCCCAGCGCCTTAGGTCCTCCACCAACCTTGCCACTGCCTATAAATACCCCTCCCTTCACTATACACTATAAGTAGTGGGTGTAGAGCTTGGTGGAGAAGTGCCCCCATTCATTTCCAAGCTCTCCAACCTTCTCTTAGCATTCTAGCTTAGCATTAGCTATAGAGTAGTAGTCTAGTAGTGGAGTAGAGCAGGAGCGAAGCTTCTTGGAGTCCGAAAGAGTCTTCTGGATCTATTATGGCTCCTTTGTAATTCTTTTATTTTTGCCTTACTTTATTTAGTATTTATTTTAGTACTTTATTCTAGTATTGCTTACTTTACTTTAAGTACTTAGTCATTAGTGTTCATCATTAGTGAGCTTAGGTGCTTATTTTTTGGCATTAGTAGCATAGGTTATCTTATCATTAGTAGTCTTTCGTTAGTACCGGTTCCATCATCTGGTTAGGGTGCTTTGATCTCAGTTCATCTGAGCTCGGATCAAAGTAGTAAGTTTATAGATTAAGTGGGTGATTAGGCTATAGATTACCTATGGATACGGCTTGGCCTCTGGATAGATTGTGCTAGGTGGCAAGTGGTGATAACCTTATCCATCCTATGTATTCCACCACGACAGGTCTAGTTATTAAATCGTAGGGTTCATGGTAGACCTTGTCTATTTAACTCCCCTAGTTGGTAGGCGGACTGTGCCCTGAAGTACTATCACATTTCTCCTAGTTATTTGTTTACCCTTAGTTACTAGAAAGATATATCGCTCGCTCTCCCACCTAGCTATCTCTAGTTAGCTTGTGTTTAGTAGTTAGTTTAGGTAGTTCACACCCATCCTTCACTATCATTCACCTACCTAGGATCAACTTAAGACCTACCTTTAACAAATCCTAGTCCTATATAAATTCTAGCCTTCCGCCTTCCTATGGGAAAAATATAAATTTGACATTCGGTACTCACCGAGCGAAGTGCTACGCGATAGTTCTGTGCGCTTGCGGTATCCTTCAATAGTCATTAAGAAATATCAACAAGCATTTCTGGTACCGTTGCCGGGGAAGGCAACTGACATCAAATTTATAATGCTGAATTTGTTAGCTAGGTTATTTTTAGTTGTCCTAAGTAGTTTATCGTTTTTTCCTCATAACCTATCACTACCCTATACGACCATGGGCGATAAGTCCATTTGTGATTTTTCTGCACTCTCGGTTGTTAATGTAGCCACCGGACCCAATGTTATCAATGGGGACGCTAACTTTGAGCTTAAGCCAGCGTTAATTATGATAGTTCAAGCTAGTCCATTCCGTGGGAAAGCCCACGAGGATGCAAATGCTCACCTCCAATATTTTTTGGAGATTTATAGCACATTCACCATTATGGGAGTGAGCCAAGAGGCTATACATCTTTGCATTTTCCCTTTCTCTTTGTTAGGAAAGGCTAAGCAATGGTTTTATTCTAACCATAATGTTGTAGATACTTGGGATAAGTGTTCCAATGCTTTACTAGTCCCTCATAGCTATACTGTATGTCCCGGATGATCACGTACAGACTAATGCTCTACGTAATAAAATCCCTAGTTTTCAACAACTAGTAGATGTGTCGATTCCCGAGGCTTGGGAATGAATGCAAGAGAACATCTCTACATGCCCACACCATGGTATGGAAAACTGGCTTTTGATCCAGAACTTCGACCATGGATTAGTGCCATTAGATAGAAGCCATTTAGATGCTGCTGATGGTGGTGCATTCTTTTTGCTGAGTGTTGTAGATACAAAGACACTATAACAGAACTGACCAAATTATAAGAACGTAAGTACAAAAACAATCACCGGGGTGATCAAATTCCTGTACTTAAGCTTCCATAATCCCAGTAGTCCGAAAATCTCGAAGGATTTCAAACAACTTTCGACATACAAACCAAGATTGTAGTGATTCAACACAACACATCATTTGTTACAACTTTCACAAGTGGCTTGAGGATTACATCCATCGGAGTTCAAACAAAATATTACAAACCAGGTTTGTTTCACGGAAGCAACATAGTTTAGTACATAACTTCATAGTTTTAAATACATTGCCACGTAGTAGTCATGTCCAACCAAAAGCATCTCAGGTAAGATAACTAGCGGAGATCACGCCCAATGACCTAGTCCTCATCTCCAGCAGGGAGGAGGCAGTACTTGCAACAACCAAAGTAGAACTGGTCATCTGCAACATGTGGGAATAAACCCTGAGTACGAGAAGGTATTTAGCTAGATTTACCCGTCAAAAACCAGAAATAAAGGACACCAAGGATCATGCAAGGCTTATAAGGTGGGCTAGCTTGACACAATTGCATAAAAGAGATTATGAGCATAAGTGTCGGTACCAATAGCATAGGGGTACCCACATTCGACGATAATAAAAACTAAAATAACTAAGCCACGACAAAGCACCACCCATTTCAAAATGCACGACAGGTCCGCTCCGTATGAGGCCCCCTCGACGGGACGCCTCGACCGCGTCCCATTTTCGACTCGTACGAGGCCCCCTCGACGGGACGCCTCGACCGCGTCCCATTTCCGACTCGTACGAGGCCCCCTCGACGGGATGCCTCGACCGTGTCCCACACGACAAGGCATCTCGACTGAACTCCGACTCACATGAGCCCGGGTCGGGGCGCTCGACCCCCTCTCTTCACCTACCTCCGGACAAAAGCCTTAGCATTTAATGCAATTACCTACTACCACCTACCGGCATGGCTGCACGCATGGTCGACGTGGGAACAATACCAGTGTCAGTCCTCACTGTTTAACCGCCCATCCCGTGATGGGAGGTGAAAAACGTCACTGTATCCACCTTGCCTCACACTGTACATCACTAGTTACCCTCGAGGGAAGATACGACAAAGTCCGTACGCCACGATTCCAGGGATTCGAGCTTATCCGATCGGCCTCGACCCAGCCTCGACCCCCAACATAGCGTAACAGGGAAGGAAGGACGGTATGGCACGACGTCCCGGGTCATTTCGACACCTCGTCCTCTACGACACCACGTCCCCAAAGGATGGCCTCCCATTTCTAAGGCACGTCGCTACAGTCACCTCAACAGTGATCGACAAAACATCATCTCAAGGCTCCCGTCGTCCTGGCCTCCTCTCGTCCTATAAAAGGGTAGGCCAGGGCTCTGGAGAAGACAACGGACGACCAGTCATACACGAGATAGCGATCAACATCTCAAGCAATCATCTTGTACTCTTTCTTTTTCTCCTTTGAGACTTGGGCTCGACGCCCTCTCTCGCAAGCTTGTAACCCCTACACAAGCACCTCAGTGCAAGGAAATACAAACCTCTCCTCCCCCGCTGGACGTAGGGCCTTCTTTTGCCCGAACCAGGATAAACCCCCGTGTGTTCTCCTTGCATCACCATCCAGGAAAGGGACACGCAGCATTTTACTCGTTGGTTTAGGACCCCCCCGGGTCCGAACACCGACAGTTGGCACGCCAGGTAGGGGGACGCTGCGTGCTAACGTCGCTTTCCCGCCTTTTTTCCTGGATGGCTGACCCCGAACGCCCCATCCCGTTGGCCACGGTGATCTGGTTCGGAAGTTTGGAGTTCATGTCGCTCGGCTATGGCTACGATATGGTCCTACTCCCGCCAAGACACCCTACCGACGAGGATTACGAGCTCTCCCAGCCTGGGGGAACAATCCGCCGGTACCGTCGCACCAGGCAGGCGCGAGCCGCCCGACGGCGGCGAGCCCGGCGCAACCATCGTCTCCACCTCGCGGAGGGTAATGGGGTTCCCCGATTCGGCACTTCCCTGTCAGACGCCGGCCCAGATTTTCTCGTGGAAGGTCTGGGTAGGATGGGTCTGGCCGAGGACAGCATGCCAGCGGAGAACCCCGCCGCTCCTCCGCCTGGTGCGACGCCGCTGCCCTGTGCATCTCTTCCGGCGTGGGCAGCAACATCGCCTTCGCCGTTTCCGTTTGGGCTAGTTCCGGCTGCCCAGGCGTACGCTTCTTCCGTGAGCGCTTGCTTGAGTGCTTATGAGGAACTCCTTGGGCACCATCTACGCTCCACCCTTGACCTCGTCGCGTCCACGCCGGCTTCTGATTATCTGGACTCTACTGAGGCGCCAGAAACAGAACCCCGTGTGACCGCTTCCCCACGCCGCAACTCCGGTAGCGGCTCGCAACGACCATGCATTCCCCCGTCATACTATTATTTCGGCGCCCCTGACTCCGACTCGGCTGATGACACCTACGATCCGACCCGCGAGTGCTTCAACGTCGATGTTGAAAGCGCGTCGGATTCGCAGGAAGAACAGCCGGTCGGGGGAAGGCACACGCCCCCTCACGACGGGCTCCCCGCCGAGCAAGGCGAGGCTCAACTCCTTGCGGATCAAGGGGCGCAGCTCGACCAAATCCGCGAGTTGCAGGAGAGGCTCGACGAGGAACGAGAAAACCTGCGTCTACTCCAACAAACTCTCGAGCATGAGCATGCGGAACGCGCACCTGGCGGGAGAGCTCGCGGAAGAGCTCGCGACGTCAACCGTCGCATCGACGAGGACCGGGTAACCGATCCCCCGGTCTTCGCTCGAGCCAGCCAGAACGTCGTCGCCGCCGCCATGCTCCTCCGCAACATGCCCGAGCCGTCGAACCCCGAAGCGCGCCGGGCTCGAGATGAGATCCGAGAACTCCTCGAGACCGCTGCCCTGCAGCAGGCCGAGAGCTCTGCCTCGAGGCGACGCGAGCCCGCCTCGGAGCGGCTCGCGGAGCCCTCTCGGCAGGAGAGAGAAGCCTCGGTCCATCCCGAACCTGCCCGACGGATCCGGATGGCTCCCGCCCCTGAGCCCGTCGCTCACGACCAGGGACCTCGAGACACCCGTGGCAACATTGTCGAGCGCCGCACGCGCAAGCACGGTGACGGTGTGGCTCGGGGTTACCACGTGCACAGGGGCGGGCGTTATGATAGCTCGGAGGATCGCAGCCCTTCACCCGAGCCTCCGGGCCCTCGGGTCTTCAGCAAGGCAATCCGCGAAACGATACTGCCAGCACGGTTCCGCCCTCCCACGACTCTTGCCAAGTACAACGGTGAGACCAAACCCGAACTTTGGCTCGCCGACTTCCGCTTTGCATGTCAGCTGGGCGGGGCCACCGACGACCGAGTCATCATCCGACAACTCCCCCTGTTCCTCTCCGACACCGCTCGAGCCTGGCTCGAGGATCTGCCGCCCCAACAGATCCACGACTGGGGTGATCTCGTAAGGGTGTTCGAGGGAAACTTCAAGGGAACTTACATGCGCCCCGGCAACTCGTGGGACCTCCGGAGTTGCAAGCAGAAGCCAGGTGAATCCCTCCGGGATTACATCCGGCGTTTCTCCAGGCAACGCACCGAGCTCCCCAACGTCACCGACTCTGACGTGATCATGGCTTTCCTGTCGGGCACCACTTGCAAGGAGTTGGTCCGAGAGTTAGGCCGTCACACCCCCCTCACCGCCAATGGGCTGATGGACATCGTCACCAACTTCGCCGCCGGCGAGGAGGCAGTTGGTGCCATCGTTGGCGGCGAGCAGGACACGGGGAAGCAGAAGACCGACGATCCTACGAGCTCCACTCGGGGCCCCAAGAGGAACAACCGCAAGAAGAAGAAAGGCCAGCAGGGCAAGCTCGAGGCCCCGGCCGACGAGCTTGTCGCCGCTACCGAACGCAAAAAGCCTCGAGGCCCCCCCGGCGGGGGCATCTTCGACAAAATGCTTAAAGAGCCGTGCCCTTACCACAAGGGACCCATTAACCATAACCTCGAAGATTGTCATATGCTCCGCAGGTACTTCGAGGGCGCAGGCTGCAAGAGCACCGACAAGAAGGAGGACCCAAAGGGTGATGAAAAGGATGAGGGGTTCCCCGAGATCCACGACTGCTTCATGATCTATGGAGGACCCTCGACCCGCCTCTCAGCGCGCCAGCGCAAGTGAGAACGGCGAGAGGTCTTCTCCGTGCAAACGGCGGTCCCTCGTTTCCTTGACTGGTCTGCGGTGGCCATCACTTTCGACCGTGATGATCATCCGGACTACATCCCCAATCCGGGGGTCTACCCTCTTGTCGTTGACCCCGTCATCGCCAACACGCGCCTCACCAAAGTGCTCATGGACGGCGAGAGCAGCCTCAACATCATCTACTCCCAGACCCTCGACCTCCTGGGGGTCGAGAGAGCGCGCCTACAACCTAGCGTCGGGGGCTTCCACGGGGTCGTGCCAGGGAAGCGAGCAGAACCCCTCGGACGGGTCGATCTGCCCGTTTGTTTTGGCACACCGGCCAACTTCAGGAAGGAGACCCTCACCTTCGAAGTGGTCGGATTCCGTGGGACATACCACGCCATCCTCGGGCGCCCGTGCTACGCCAAGTTCATGGCCGTGCCAAACTACACCTACCTCAAGCTCAAGATGCCCGGCCCAAACGGCGTCATCACTGTGGGGCCCTCGTATGAACATGCCTACGAGTGCGACGTCGAGTGCGTCGAACACGGCGAGGCGGTTTTGGAATCAGTGACTTTGGCCGCAGACCTCGACGGTCGCGCCAACGAGATTCCCGATCCAAAACGCCACGCCGGCAGCTTCGAGCCCGCGGAGGACGTCAAACTCGTGCCCCTCGACCCCGCTGATCCCAACGGGAAGGCGCTGAACGTCAGCGCCACCCTCGACCCGAAATAGGAAGCCGTGCTCGTCGACTTTCTCCGCGCAAATATCGACATTTTTGCGTGGAGTCCCTCGGATATGCCGGGCATACCCAGGGAAGTCGCCGAGCACGCCTTGGAGATCCGGGCCAGGTCCAAACCGGTGAAGCAACGCCTGCGCCGCTTCGACGAGGAGAAGCGCAGGGTCATCGGCGAAGAGATCCACAAGCTACTGGAGGCCGGGTTCATCAAGGAGGTTCACCATCCCGAGTGGCTAGCTAATCCCGTATTAGTTAAGAAAAAGAGTGGGAAATGGAGGATGTGTGTAGACTATACTAGTTTAAATAAAGCATGTCCAAAAGTTCCCTTTCCCTTGCCGCGCATTGATCAGATCGTTGATTCAACTGCGGGATGTGAAACCCTTTCGTTCTTAGACGCTTACTCCGGTTACCATCAGATAAAAATGAAGGAGTCCGACCAGCTCGCGACCTCATTCATCACCCCGTTCGGCATGTATTGCTACGTTACGATGCCCTTCGGTCTCCGGAACGCAGGGGCAACGTACCAGCGATGCATGCAGCACGTTTTCGGAGAACACATCGGACCAACCGTCGAGGCGTACGTCGATGACATCGTAGTCAAGACCAAACGAGCCGATAATCTAGTAAACGACCTCGACGTTGCCTTCAAATGCCTTCGAGCAAAGAATATCAAGCTCAATCCAGAAAAGTGCGTTTTTGGCGTCCCCCGAGGAATGCTTTTGGGATTCATCGTGTCTAAGCGGGGCATCGAGGCCAATCCAGAAAAAATCTCTGCGATAACCAAGATGGCCCCCATCCGAGATCTGAAAGGCGTACAGAGGGTCACGGGCTGCTTGGCGGCGCTTAGCCGTTTCATTTCGCGCCTCGGCGAAAAAGCGCTCCCTCTGTACCGCCTCTTGAAGAAATCGGAACATTTTTCCTGGACCCTCGAGGCTGAGGAAGCCCTCACCAAACTCAAGGTCACACTCTCTAACTCGCCAATTCTCGTCCCTCCGACCCTAGGAGAACCGCTCCTACTTTATGTCGCTGCGACATCACAAGTAGTCAGCGTAGTCCTGGTCGTCGAACGGGCCGAGGAAGCTCACGCCTTGCTCGTCCAGAGGCCGGTCTATTTCATAAGCGAAGTGCTCTCAGAAACCAAGGTCCGTTACCCTCAAATCCAGAAACTGCTTTATGCTGTCATCTTGACACGGCGCAAGCTCCGACACTACTTTGAGGGCCACCCAGTTACTGTGGTTTCTTCTTTCCCCCTGGGAGAGATAGCCCAGAACCGGGAAGCCACGGGTAGGATCGCCAAGTGGGCGGTCGAGCTCATGGGCGAGACCCTATCTCATGCGCCGCGCAAAGCCATAAAGTCACAGGTATTGGCAGATTTCTTGGCTGAATGGACCGACACCCAGCTCCCTCCCGCACAGCTCCAGGCCGAGCTCTGGACCATGTACTTCGATGGGTCGTTGATGAAAACAGGAGCAGGCGCGGGCTTGCTCTTCATCTCACCCCTCGGGGCTCACATGCGCTACGTCATCCGGCTCCATTTCCCTGCATCCAACAACGTCGCCGAATACGAGGCACTCGTCACGGGACTAAGAATTGCCATCGAGCTCGGGGTCCGGCACCTCGATGTTCGAGGGGACTCCCAGCTGGTGATCGACCAGGTCATGAAGAGCTTGAGCTGCCGCGACCCCAAGATGGAAGCCTACTGCCGAGAGGTACGACGCCTCGAGGACAAGTTTCACGGCCTCGAGCTCAACCACATAGCACGCAAGTATAATGAGGCCGCCGATGAACTCGCAAAAATCGCGTCAAGTCGAACTACGGTCCCACCTGACGTTTTCGTAAAAGATCTCCAACGGCCATCCGTCGACCTTGGGTCAGACGGAGGGGTCGACGGGACGTCACTCGACCCCCCACCTGAGGCAGAGGCCCCCCCGACCGGGGCCGAAGCCATGCAGGTGGAAGGATCGACCCCACCATCTGACCTCGAGCCTGACTGGCGCGCGCCGTACCTCGACTATCTTATCCAAGGGGACCTCCCCTCGAGTAAGACCGAGGCTCGACGGATCGCTCGCCGGGCCAAAACCTTTGTGATCATTGGCAACAGTAGGGAGCTGTACCGCCGCAGCCCTACGGGCATTCTCCAACGTTGCATCACAAACAAGGAAGGCAGGGACCTGCTCAACGACCTGCACTCGGGGGCTTGCGGTCACCACGCTGTGCCTCGAACCCTCGTCGGGAACGCCTTTCGACAAGGGTTCTATTGGCCGACCGCGGTCTCCGACGCTGTCAAGCTAGTACGCTCCTGTGAAGGTTGTCAGTACTATGCAAGGCAGACTCATCTCCCGGCACATGCTCTACAAACCATTCCCATCACATGGCCGTTTGCCGTTTGGGGTCTCGACCTCGTCGGACCGCTGAAAAGAACGACTGGTGGCTTCACCCATTTGCTTGTCGCAATCGACAAGTTCTCCAAGTGGATCGAGGCTCGTCCCATCACCAGTATTAGGTCCGAACAAGCTGTGCTTTTCTTCACAGACATTGTCCATCGTTTTGGAGTTCCAAACTGCATTATCACTGACTACGGCACCCAGTTCACTGGTAAAAAGTTTCTGGATTTCTGCGACCACCATCACATTCGCGTGCTCTGGTCGGTCGTAGCTCATCCAAAAACAAACGGCCAAGTAGAACGTGCCAATGGCATGCTCCTACAAGGCCTGAAACCCAGAATTTTCGACAAGCTAAACAAGCACGGCAAAAGATGGGCCGCCGAGCTACCCTCGGTTCTGTGGAGCCTAAGAACAACGCCGAGTCGAGCCACGGGGTTCACTCCGTTCTTCTTAGTCTACGGGTCCGAGGCTATGCTTCCAACTGATATAGAATACGGATCCCCAAGGTTAAAGGCCTACAACGAAAGAAATAACGACGCCGCAAGAGAGGACGCCCTCGACCAGCTCGAGGAAGCCCGAGATGTGGCTTTGTTGCATTCTGCCAGGTACCAACAGGGTCTCCGACGCTACCACGACAGACACGTACGCAAGCGCGACCTCAACGTCGGTGATTTGGTGCTACGTCGGAACCAGAACACCAAGGGGCGCCACAAGCTCACGCCACCATGGGAAGGACCGTACATCATCGCAGAAGTACTAAAGCCGGGCACCTACAAGCTATCCAACGAGAAGGGCGAAATCTTCACCAACGCTTGGAACATTGAACAGCTACGTCGCTTTTTTCCTTAGAAAGCCTCGAGGCTCTGTAATTTCTTTTTCGTCAATAAAGAATACAGCAGTGTTAAAATTTTCGTCTCACGATGAGGGAGGATCGACTCTGTACTACCAGAATCGGCCCTCCCTCGGGGGCTACACAAGGGGGAACCCCTCAGTCCCCGAAAAAATTTACACTCTTCTTTAAATTTCAAGAACCGCTCCTTAGATCAATGGTGCTGTAAGAACACCCTAAGGATCAAAAGGACCCTCGGGCCAGGAGTATCACCTACGCCTCCGGGGCTATGGTGCCCCCCAGAGGTGCAACTTCACGCCAGAAAGGTCTAAACAACGGTTCCTAACTTTGGAAGAGAACACACCCCCTGCCGCTTAGACCAAGTTCTCACACGATCTGCGAAAGCCGCAACAGCATCCTAAAGCTTAAGGGCAGTCGAGCCGCGAGATCACTTACGCCTCCGAGGCTACGGTACCTCCACTCACCCCCCTACGCCAAAGGACGCAGCTGCGTGCCAAGTAAATCGTACGGGAGCACGATCCAAGCCATTAAGGGAAGAAAAGCTCGCATAAAACCAAATTAACCACGAACTGGTTTATGTCTCGAGTTCTTAAGGCCCCTACGGCCACCACGACCAAAATTCAAAGTAACTAACTTATTACACGGGCCTCCACGCCCAGATTTGGCTCACAGGCCTTCGTCGTCAGCAGGCGGCACCACCTCAGGCTCAAAGAGCGAGGCCAGACGGCTCCCAGGCCCCTCCGCGGCTTCGATCAGATCCAGGCAGGCGTCTTCGTTCTCCTCGTCCGTCCGCTCCGGGTCTGTGATGAAGCCGTCGGTGACGAGCTCCATGTCGAACACAAAACCCGAGCGGACGACGGCCAACGCCCTCTTCACGCCGTGGTGGAGGCTGTCCCGTATCTTCTCCCGGGCGAGGCGGCCCAACGCCGCCACCCGACGGACGAAGGAGTTCCCCGGAGCGTCTTCTCCGGTGTCGACGTCGGGCTCGACCCCCAGACCATCGCACACCGAGGTGATCGCGCCCTCGAGCAGCTGGGTCCTCCGGGTCTCGGCTTCGAGGAGGCTCTGCAGGGAGTTGGCGGTCGCATGGGCCTCCCGGTTCTCGCTCTCCAGCTCTGAAACACGACAAGGCAAATTAGCACCTAACGCGATGCCTCGACTATATTGCCATAACAAGCCACTTACCCCCAACGTGGGTCTTCAAACCCACGACCTCGTCGCGGAGCCCCCCGCACGTCCGCTCGAGCCACAGGAGGGCGCTGTCCTTCTCACGAACGGCCGCCTTCAGTGCCTCGATCTCCTGGCGGGCGGTTTGGAGCGCCGCGTCCTTCTCCTGGATGGCCCCGTTCAGCACCGAGACCTCACCCTTCAGCGCGCCAAGCTGGGCCGTCACCTGCCCGATCTGGACGTTGAGGGCGTCCCGCTGGTGGCCAACCTGGGAGACGTCCTCCTCGAGCTCCTTGACCCGCGCCGACAGGGGCTCGAGGTCCCGGCGGGCCTGGGCAGCCTCTTCCCGGGCCTTGTCCGCCTCGGTGCGCATCGTGGCTTCAGCCGCCCAAGCCTGGATCGCCTCCTCCTTCACCGTCGAGTAGGCGGTGCGCAGCTCCGCCATCTCAGCGGTCCGATCGGCGAGCCTCTTCTGGGTCTCCTCGACCAGGGCCCGTTGCCGGGACAGCGACGCCCACACACCGCTCTCACCCCGGATGAAGAGCGACTTACGGCGGGAGGTCTCCTTCAGTTCCTAACTCAAGGAAAACCGAAAAACATAATGAATCCAAAGAAAAGAGACACTAAGAGCCACGAAACAAGCTGACAGATTAATCGTACCTCAGTAGCATCCCGCATGCCCCGCGAAACGGCGTCGGACGCCACGCTGAGCAGCCGAACGAGATGTTGGCGGACGCCCTCGAGGTACTGCCAGCGATGGACCTCATCTCTGTCATTCAGAGTGAGGATGGGCTCGGCGTCGAGGTTCGCGGCGTCCCTAAACTGAAGGGGCGGCCCTCCCCACCTCGGGATCTCCTCCTCGGCCCGCGCTATCGCCAGCGCGGCGAAGTCTGGCCACGACGATGACGACGAGGCCGGGGCACCTCCCGGCCCGGTCGAAGGGCCGGCCTCGTTGCCCTCGCCCGCCGCTCCCGCGACTCCGGCGGAGGTCGAGGCGTCGGCCCGGCTCGTGGTCTCGCCCTCCTCAGCCCCCATTGTTTGTTTTCCCCTGTCTAGGGGGGCGTCGTCAAGGGTAATAACCACGGGCGCCCGCCCCTCGGCGGTGACCGGCCCCTCGGCAACCAGCGCCTCCGGAGCTCGCGCCTCCGCCGTCGACGCCTCTGGGGCCGGTACCTCGCCCGACGGCGGCTCGGAAACCGGCGCTCCGACCGCCGGTGCCCCCGCAACCAGCACCTCAACCTCCGGCACCACTGCCTCCGGGGCTCCGGTAGAGGGCTCGGCAACCTCGCCCACCGCCGCGCCCACCGTCTGCACCAGAGGGTCCTGCTGAGGCTGCGGCCCCCTCGCCGATGCCACCTCCTGTCCCGCCGCCGGTGCGGCCCCCTCCACGGTCGCATCGGCGGCCGCTCCCTCCGCGGCCGCCTCCACGGTGGCCTCAGCCGAGGGCAGCGCCTTGGGCTCCGCCTCGACCGGACCGGGCGCCACCACCCTCGCCGGCTCTGACCCCGCCGCGACAGGGTCAGGGCCGGCGACCGTCGAAGCACCTACGGCCTCCTGCCGCCGACGGCGCTCCTTCGCGGCCTCGACCTCGCGGACCCAGGCCGCGTCCTGTTCCGCCGACCGGTTAAGGACGGTGGCGTCGGCTCGGAGGGACTTCACGGGGGTGGGCCCCATGGTCTCCGCCTTCCGCTTCTGCCTGAAAAATAAAAGATAAGGTCGGTCGACGAATTCGAAAAAGAAGACAAGTCCCCTTAAACTCGAAAACTCACCCGGAGATCGGCACCAGGGGCCTCGACCCCCCACGGTCCGAGCCGCTCGAGGCGGCAGGCGGTGGCCTCACGGCAGCCCCACCCGCGGACCGAGCGCTCCGTGGGGCTCTCGCCGGCGCGCCACTGCGCGCCTTCTGTGCCTTCGAGGCCAGCTGGCCTCGGGTCTTCACGCCCGACGATGGCGCCACCGACGACGATGTCGGCGCCACCGCCCCCGTCCCCGCCCGAGCTTGCGGGGCCTGGGCTGAGGCAGGCGCCCCCGCCGACCCCGCTTGCTGGGTCCGGGGCAAGGCAGCCCCTCCTGCCGAGGGGCCCGTCTCCTTCTTCTCTTCTTCTTTCTTCTTCCTCTTCTCCTCCTCTTCCTCGTCGTCCTCCTCGACCACGATGACCGAGGAGGATGACCCCGCGATGGGCTCCAGCAGGGGGCGGATGTCGGGGAGGCTCCCCAGCCCGGTCGCGGCCTCGTACCGCGACAAGGCATCGTCATCCTCGCCGCTGCTGTCATCGTCCTCCCCCGACATGGTCTCGGAGGGCGACGGCTCCAAAGGGAGCCCGTCGAGGGCCTGTTGGCGCCGGAGTTTCTTCCGCGCCTCCCCCTCCTTGGCCTTACGGGCCGCCCGTTTCTTGGTCGACTCCTTGACCGCCTTCTGCTTCGAGGCATGCTGCCGTCGAGCGTCCCGGGCAGGCTGGTCCTCCGGAACCGGCGGTCGCGTCTCCCGCAACACCGACAGGTCCTGCACAATAGGCGTCGACCGGGTTAAGGGGGTCCGAGAAACGAACAGAACCAAAAAACAAGCGTACCGACCCAAGGAACTTACCACGGGCTCGAACCCCTCAGTGGGCCTCATGGGGAGCCGGTCGGCTTCCTCCGCCTTGAAGGTCCCCACCATCCGGCGGGCTCGACGAAGCCCCTCCTCAAGGGTGAGGGCCTCATGCGACATCCGGCTCCCCTCCAGAGACGCCTCCGGAGTCATCTGGTCGAGCCGCAGGCGACGCCGGCACAGCGGCATCACCCGGCGGCGATGGAACGTCGTTGCTACCGCCGCCGCCGTCAGGCCTCGAGCGCGCAGCTGCTGCAGCGCCGCCAACAACGGGTCCAGACGTGGCTTCTCGACGTCCGGCACGCCATACACCCAGCGGTCCTCCCGGGCGGTCAGCACACGGCCGGTGTACCTCGGCAGCTGGTTGTCGTCGTTGCGGAGGTAGAACCAGCCCTCGTGCCACCCGCTGTTCGAGGAGATGAGGCGAGCCGGGATGTACTGGTCCGCCCGGCTCGACCTCAACTGCAGGACGCAGCTCCCTACCCGCGCTGCGTAGAGGACGCCCTTCCCCCCCGCATTCCGCGCGAAGAGCTCGCCCTTGAAGAGGTGAAGCCACAGGTTCCACTGCGGCTCCACCCCGAGATACCCCTCGCAGACCGCCGCAAAAATGGCGGCCTGCGCGATGGCGTTGGGGGCGAGGTGGTGGAGCTCCACCCGGTAGTAGTGGAGAAGCGCCCGCATGAAGACCGACGACGGGATGCCGAAACCCCGCTCGTGGAAGCTTACGAAGCTCACCACGTAGCCCTCCGGGGGCGCCGGCTCCCGGTGGGCCGGCGGCGGCGCGATCCACTCCGGCCGCGACCGATTCGTCCTCGGCCGCAGCAACCCATCTTCAACCAGCTCCTCCAGCTTCCTCTCCGTCACTGAGGAGGAGGCCCAGTCTTCAGCAGGGAGGATTTGGCTCTTTCCGGCCATCAGCGCTGACGGGAAGGGAATAAGTGGAGGAGAAGGCAGCGGCGGCAACAATGTGGGTGGAAGGCGCAAGAGGGCTAGGGTTTCCTGAGGCTAGGGGATGGCAGGAGCGCAAGGAACCGGAGGAGAGCACGGACCCCTGGGTCTCGCCTTTATAGGCCAGGAGGAAGTCCAACGGTCGCGCGAAAAGGTAGGAACAGTTTCCCGCAATAAATGCGCTCACCTAACCGTCCCCCACGCCTTACAGGAGCAAGGCACGTGGTCGTCCCCCACGCAGTAACTGAACGCCACGCCGCCCACTACCGCGCCGATCTCGCCCTAAAAAGGCGCGTCAGGCTAACTGGCGAGGCGGGATCCACGGACGGATATTCCTAGATTCCCTTAACGGGCTCCGGGCCCATTTTAAGCCTCGAGGGAACGGAAGCTGGCCCTCGACCTGGGTTCGACAGCTGCCCTCGAGCAACAGAGCAAGGGACGACCAGGGATGCGCCCGTACATGGCCAGGGCTCGAGCCACGCTCTCGAGGCATCCCAAGACGTATTCGAGGCCAAAGGACGAGGTCGAAGCAGGAATCCCCTCGGGGGAGGCATCGAGCCCTCGGATCCTGTCGCAGGGAACCGACATCCGCACGACCACTCCTTGGCATCTTTGAAGAGTGCCCCCGGGCCCCAAGCCGACTCCTAACGACTGGAGCACGGACTCTCACTCGAATCTCCCCGCTAGTAGCTCACCGGAGATCGCCGGACTCGCCCAAACGGGGTAGCACGACGTTCCCCACCCCTCCTCCTCTCCAAAGGATGAGCGTGAGGGCCGGATAACGAAAGACGGCAGGGACTCCGATCGACCTCGTGCGCACGAGGCTCGGGGGCTCGGCCGCATCAACTACTCCCGGATAAACCACGATTAAAGACCTCGGAGGAGACTTTCTCAATACTCCACCGAGGCCTCGGGGGCTACACCCGGCGGGTGCGCTCGCGCGCCCCCACCAGAAGAAGTCCTGAAAGCGCTCAGACGCCCCCGCTGGGAAAGCAAACGGCGCTACGGCTCCAGTTCATCGGCAAAAAACCTTTAGGAGAGTGAACATACACTCACCTAAAGGCTCGGGGGCTACTGTCGGTACCAATAGCATAGGGGTACCCACATTCGACGATAATAAAAACTAAAATAACTAAGCCACGACAAAGCACCACCCATTTCAAAATGCACGACAGGTCCGCCCCGTACGAGGCCCCCTCGACGGGACGCCTCGACCGCGTCCCATTTCCGACTCGTACGAGGCCCCCTCGACGGGACGCCTCGACCGCGTCCCATTTCCGACTCGTACGAGGCCCCCTCGACGGGATGCCTCGACCGCGTCCCACATGACAAGGCATCTCGACTGAACTCCGACTCACATGAGCCCGGGTCGGGGTGCTCGACCCCCTCTCTTCACCTACCTCCGGACAAAAGCCTTAGCATTTAATGCAATTACCTACTACCACCTACCGGCATGGCTGCACGCATGGTCGACGTGGGAACAATACCAGTGTCAGTCCTCACTGTTTAACCGCCCATCCCGTGATGGGAGGTGAAAAACGTCACTGTATCCACCTTGCCTCACACTGTACATCACTAGTTACCCTCGAGGGAAGATACGACAAAGTCCGTACGCCACGATTCCAGGGATTCGGGCTTATCCGATCGGCCTCGACCCAGCCTCGACCCCCAACATAGCGTAACAGGGAAGGAAGGACGGTATGGCACGACGTCCCGGGTCATTTCGACACCTCGTCCTCTATGACACCACGTCCCCAAAGGATGGCCTCCCATTTCTAAGGCACGTCGCTACAGTCACCTCAACAGTGATCGACAAAACATCATCTCAAGGCTCCCGTCGTCCTGGCCTCCTCTCGTCCTATAAAAGGGTAGGCCAGGGCTCTGGAGAAGACAACGGACGACCAGTCATACACGAGATAGCGATCAACATCTCAAGCAATCATCTTGTACTCTTTCTTTTTCTCCTTTGAGACTTGGGCTCGACGCCCTCTCTCGCAAGCTTGTAACCCCTACACAAGCACCTCGGTGCAAGGAAATACAAACCTCTCCTCCCCCGCTGGACGTAGGGCCTTCTTTTGCCCGAACCAGGATAAACCCCCGTGTGTTCTCCTTGCATCACCATCCAGGAAAGGGACACGCAGCATTTTACTCGTTGGTTTAGGACCCCCCCGGGTCCGAACACCGACAATAAGTAACTAATTAAAATTAGAGTTCATCATCATTAACCTGTCAACTATATTAGCACCTGTACTAGAGCGCTCACTTATTAGGAGCAAACAATATTAACTATAGCAGGTATAATAAGGTTGTCATCATCATATCATCATTCCTAAACCATCATGTTATTTAGTGTATCTACTGTGGAGATATGACCGTCAAGTTCTCACTAACCAGTGAGAGACGGCGACTCGAATCGAATTACAACTCAGCTGAGGGGGTATTCCTAACTCTCACCCTAGCATACTTTGCAAAGGGTAGCTGTGGGTCACCTTTGCTATAACTCAGGAACCAACTTCGCGAGTTCGGTCAGTACCAGCACTCTCAGGGATTACCCTTCCGCCAGGATGATCAGGACTTTTAACTCACCTGCCCTTGGACTCACGCCTACGGCTCCCTTCCGAGGCGCACTTTATACTTGCCAACTCCCGGTCTGAGTTGAGCTACTCGGATTCGCGGTCAGAGACACTCGAGTCTGGCAAGCTAAGAGAAAGGCATGTGTTCAACATGAATAGGAAAGGCTCCAAGAAATCAACACAGACGGAGTCACTGCAAACTGGTAAGCCTCAGTTCGGTCTTCATTTCAAGGTAAGACAGGTTCACGATAGCAAATATAGCCAACCGTGCCACATGTATATTCCTATAACTCGCAGGTGATAGGAAATCACCTGACTTCTACCACATTAAAGTAGGGCTAAGCAACTATACAAGCCTGAGCTACTTAGGATTCAGGGTATCAATATCTGGACAAGGATTGGATAACCAATGCAGCAAGTGTTTTCATCCAACACCTAAACTTAATGCAACAACATATAACAATAATACTTTATTTGCATTTCAGAAATTAGGAGGCTTATAATGCTCCGGGGATTGCCTTTCACGAAGTTACAGGGCATGTGGTCCGAACACTCCACTACGTCTCCTTCTGCTACTTCTTCGGGGGCCTGCACCTCCTGCTCCGAGGTTTGCTCCTCCGGGTTCTTCTTGAATTCCAGAAGTGTGACTCCCTCCGGAACATCTATTGCATGCATATGCACAAGATAAACATCATGGATGCATAAGGAATGACATGATGCTCATGATGAATGGATAACAGTAAGTATTTAACCAAAACATCACTGGACACTCGTTTACTGAGTACTAATAGCTCTATTCAAATCACTTTAAACATGTATCTATCTTAACTCGGAAGCACAAGATCAACTTACCTAACTTGCATAACCTAAGATAAAGATGTTCATCTTCAGTTAAAGGTTTAACACCTGAACCTAAACTCACCTTCATCAATTTAAGCATGTAATAAGACTACGAACATGCTTAAGTATCATAGAGACAATTGACAGAAAGCTTCCGGTGAAACATAGAAAAGAGCAGTTCACTCAATCAATCACAACCAGAGCTCTACAAATCCAATTGACTTGCAAGAGGACATTCTGGAAAGCTCATAAAATTCTCTACAAATCATTTATAAACATCAAAGCATGATTCCACAGTTCCCTAGGGCAAAATCAAGCAAACACAGAATCTGCTCTGTACAAACAGAGAACACCTAAAACTGATAACCAACTTTGAACAGCTATAACTACCAAACTATGTGACCAAATGTCACCAAAATTTAAAAGCAGTTAGACCATGAAGTTCACAACAACTTTGCTATAGACAACAAAACATGAAAACATCCCAAAATCTGTCTAGAAATGGCAGATTCACTAACTTAATTATTTAATGATGTAACAAAAGCACATTTGAGCTAAACCAAGTTTACCAACTTATTTCTCATATCAAAAGAATACCAGAAAGTGTGGTGCCAACATCTCAATTATTTCTTTAATGCCGTTTATTAATTTATTTAGATAAAAGGGTGATTAAAGCAACATATAGTAAAACTACACAGAAAAATCTACAAAAATTACAGTGGCTAACTCATGCTTCAGTTAGACTACCATAAATATTTCAAAGCAATTGGATAAGCAGAACTTACTATATCAAAATAACAGGTGGCATATCTATTTCTAGCATAAATAGGAAACCCTATTAAAAAGTATCAAACAACATATTTCATATTTTTCCTAGCATCTTCCTAGCATAAGAACAACATTCACCAAATTTCATCCCCACTAATATGGAAATTAGCTCAAGTTACAACCATGCCAAAAAGTTAAATACATAACTCCATCATAAAGTGTCCAAACTGGGTGAAATTTAAACTACAAGCTATTCATAGCATAGACATCACACGGTAAAATTTTCATACCATTTGGAGCTACACAGCAAGAGATACAATTTTCTCCATTTAGAGCATGATTAAAAGGCATAATTAATAACTCAGATTTTCATAATAGAACATATCATATTTCATATTTTCTAAATAAACGAGCAGGCCCTTAGGCGGAGGTGGTCCCCGTTTGCGTTATCCGAAGCAGGTGCGGGTGGTCCCCACGATAAGCAGGCGTGTGCAGCAGGCGATACGGCACAGCAGAGTAGGTAGCAGGCCAGCAACAAGCGCGTGTAGTAGGTGATACGACACAGCCGTAGGCGCAGGCGAACCGGCTGGCGCTGCAGCATGCGCGGGGTCCAGACATCCAGGCGCTAGCCTAGCCCATCCATTGTTGCATGAGTAATAATTGGCTCTGTAAATTATGCATGCAGGTGTAATTAAATACAATAGCCAGCATGCAGCCATGTGGATTTGAAGTGGACAAATATAGAAAAGATGCTGAGTTGATATACATGGTTCTCGCTTGAATCCTCTAATGACAAGTCACTACTAGAATCCCAAATTATCCTGAGTGCCAAAAACCGCCAAGAAAAATGTCTAAACTGTCAAGGAAATAATCCTTGTCTAGAAACCATCAAGCAAATTCCATCAAGGATAGAGGATAAGGGAAATTGTTTTCCTTAGGATGACTTTCTTGGAGGCTGATGTAACACTCCGGTGTTACGCAATGCATTTTTGCATGGCAATCATATTGCATGGCATTCATATCATCATAATCATGTGTGATAATGTTACAATTTGAATCAAATAAAAGCTTGAAAATGATATATGTGGTGAAATATATTAATGTGATAATCACATTACACCAAAAATCTTGCAACTATAAATTTTACATCACTTGGAACCCTAGTTCAATTTTTGGAGCAACTAGATGACTCAAATTTTGTCAAAAACTTGTTCAAAAATATTCATGAAAAATATTCAAAAATATCCCCTATTTTAGCTTTTATTCTGCCCTTCAAAATCTATTAAGAATTTTCAGTTGGCCCCTTAATCAAAGTTGTAGAGAATTTAATTCTGAGCAACTTTTATTTTTGGGTCAATTCCAGAAAATGTTTTCTTCTTGTTCAAAATAGGGTTTGAAGTTTGAAATTCATTTGATTTGAAAATTTGGAAATTGGAAAAATCGATTTTCGCCTTAGCAGGCCGCAGCCTCACTTCTCAGCCCGCTCGCGAAGCCGCCCGGCCCAGCCGGCCGCGTGCGCCCGCGCGACGCAGGCGGCCTGGCCCGCAACCACCCGGCCTCCCTCCTCCTCCCGCGCGCCGCGCGCCTCGCTGGCCGCCGCGACAGGGCGCGTTCGCCGCGTGTCGGCCATGCGCTGCCGCCGCTCGCCGCGCGTCGCCCCCTCTCTGCCCTCCCGCCAGCTCGAGCGCGCTCAAGACCGCCTGCCCGAGCCCTCCTCGCCCCCTCACTCCCACTCTCGCTCGCCAGCCGCTCCTTCTCTCCCAACAGAGCGGGCGAACGGCTCACCGCCGCGAGCTCCGACTTCGCTCCCCCGTTCCGACGTCGGCAAACCACCACCGTCGAATCCATCTTGCACCGAGCTCCGCCCCGTCCTCCCCTCCTCTGAACAAGCATCGCCGTCCCCTCGCTGGCCACGGTAGGGCCCAATTTCTTCCCGCCTCGCCGCGTCACTGCGACGGTGCCGACGAGCCGAGCTTCTCCACCGCCTCACCTGCCATCTCTCTGCCCTCCCGCACCGCCTTCACGTGTTGGCCACTCTTTGGCGACCGTGTTGCGCGTCTTGGTGGGTCACGGGCTGGCCGGAGCCGGCCGATTGGCCGCGACCGCCGCCGCGACGTCGAAGCCGGGAACGCTGGCGACACGACGCGCTCGGGTCCCCCCCCCCTCTCGGTGGGCTGGACCGCGCCTGCGGGCCGAGCCCCGAGCAGGCCGGCTCGGTTTTCTCCCCCGCGCGCGCAAGCTGGGCCGCGGCGGCCGTGGGCCGCTTGTTTTTCCCGGGCCGGCCCAGCGCCAGTTAAAGAAATCCATTTTTTTCATTTTCTTTTTATTATTCTTGATAAAAATGCTTTGGAAAATATTTTAGCAGTCATTTCAGCTCCAAAAATTGTGAAATAAATTTCTCTAGATTCAAGGGAACCAGATCTATGATATAAAATTATTGCATGTAAATTTGAGATACTTTTCTGTAGAATTTTTAATTAACTAGTGAAATGGTTGTTTTCTTGTTAAATGCTTAATAAATCCTAGAAAAATCAGAAAAATATGATTTCAAGTTTATTAATCCTTTTGTACCATGTACTTGATAGAGAAATTTTATCTCATGCCTGTTCTGTAGAAAAATGTATAGGTGCAGTTCAAATGCTTTCTATCACTAATATTTGTTATTTTTGTTATTTAAATAAATTTGAATAGAACATGCAAGTGATAATTTTTCTATAATGTTTGTTTAGTGTGTAGAAGGTAGGAAAATTTCTAAATCTGTTGTTTGATACTTTTCATAATGTAAAGTATTTTAAATATTCATTTTAGGCTTTAGTTTGTTATTTTTGTATAGTCAGTTCTAGTAATCCAAATGTAGTAAAAATCTTGTGTCAGGCTAGTTTTAATATTAGTAATCCACTGTAATTTTCTAAGATTTTTCTGAGCTACTAAAATGTGTGTTGCTGTTCAAGCATAATGCTAACTAGGGTTTTCATTAATTCTTTAATGCAAAAATAGTTAGTAAAATATACTTTGGTGTATCTTTGAAGCATCTTGAATGTTCAAGCACTCTTGTATGGTAGAGAATAGTGGTGGTAGTTTTCGAGTACATGTTCTTGGATGACGTAGACTACCTTGTAGAAGAGTCATAAGTTCCACGTAATCCAATAACGTAACATGCTCATTACATCGCATGCATCCATCATCATCATCATCATCTCATGTCACCTATGCAATGCACCCATGCATGAGGCACTAATACTTCTGCATCATACAGGATCGCAGGAAGTGACCCCGGCAGTAGTTCCCGAGGACGCAGAGGAGCAGCCCGAGGTGCCGGAGCCGGAGCCAACAGAAGCAGAAGAGGAGGCCGGTGAAGAGCTTTCGGAGTGCCCCGATCACCGTCCCAGCTCCTTTGAGCGAGGCAAGCCCCGGAGCATTTCTCCCCCGGTTTGCAATTAATTATTTATTAACTTTACTTAATTTGATGCATTACGTTTAGGAGTTGTTTGCAAACGTTGCCGCATTATACCTTGTTCCACTTTGTTTTTACCCGATCCTTGTTACCCTGGTGTCTGCGGTCAATAATTGCTTAGCTTGCTTAGACCGGTAGAAGTCGGGTGATTGCCTGTCATCCGCGAGCTATAGGGGATTACCTGGATTTATGTAAAATATTGTCATGCAAGAATAACTAAGTGTCGAAATGAATCTGAGACCGGGCGGAAGCTTGCAGGGTTCTGGACTGTAGTGTCTTCCGTCTGTGTCGATTAAGGACCGTCCGATGTCGGGCCTCGGGTCATGTTGAACGCATGCCTCATATTTAGCTGGCCGAATAAAGTACCTTTCGACCGCGAAGCCGGGAGATTATTCGGGCCGAGTGGATTGCCCGCAACGCACTGTACCGGAGCAGTAGTGGCAGAAAACGGGGGCGCGATGATAAGGCCAAAGAGCAGTCGGGCGGCCCCCGGGTACATGTGGTTCCTGGCAAGCTCGCGACTTTACCTGAATGGTTGACTCGGTGACCAATACCTCACTTTAGCGGGTGAGTGAGGTTTGTGTGAGGAATAAATTACCAGCTGGTCAATAATCGATTCGAATCGCCATCGTTCACTGGATAGTGAACACTTGACTTGAGTTACTTCATCGTAGTAACATTGATGAAACACTTGGAAAGTTATGTGGAAAATGACATGGTAATTATTGTTAATGATCAATGGTAACCCTTGCTTGCTTATTTATGTGGTTACTCTAGCATTAATGCAAACATAGTGGACAGGGTGATAAAGATTAAAATATTACATGCTTTTGTAAAAAGAACTGCTAAGCTAAAAACGCTTTTCTTGCAAATGAGTCAGCTACCCCACCAAAACGCCTATCATGATCCTTGGTGTCATTTTTTTTATTTTGGTTCTGTCGGGTAAGTCTAGCTGAGTACCTTCTCGTACTCAGGGCTTTGTTCCCACTTGTTGCAGATGGACAGATGTACTATGGTTATTGTATCAACTGTCTCTACCCTGCGATGGCGAAGCTTAGGACCATGGGCAATGGTCACTCACTACTCCTCGCCTGATGCTTTTGTTGGAGATGATCACGAGCTGGCACTTTATCTTAAAACAATGTGTGTGTGCGTGTTTTAAATTACTGCTTCCGCTACTTTCATACGAAACTGGTTTGTAATAACTATGTTTAAACTCCGATGTATTTTGTGCCGCGAACTTCTATGTAACTTATGACGGTAATCGCTAAACTTAGTATGATCTTGGCTGTGATGTGAAATGGTTTGAAATCCGTCGAGATTTCACGGACTACCGGGTTATACGGGCTTAAGTTTGTTAAAATTGTCCGTCCGTTGGATGATTTTCTTACTTAATCTCATATAATTGGGCGGTTCTCTTACAGCTGATTGTCAAGGAAACTAGGACCACACCTATCTTGGGAAAGCAACAAGAAAATTTACTAACTGCCAAATAAATTAGTTTCCTTAAGGGCCAACAACCTCCGAGGAAATATTCCTAACCATCAAGGAAATTAGTTTCCTTGAGGGGCCAGCAACCTCCAAGGAAATATAGAGCAAGAGAAGAAAAAAACTCAATGAAAGCCCTTTTTCATGCCCTCCTGAGAATCAGACTTGGGACTTGAGGCTTTAAATGAAGCAAAATTACCACTAGACCTAAAAGCAACTTGTGACTAAGTGAAATATTCTTTTATTTTGTATTTACTTTATTGAAAATTGTAATGAATATTTGAGATCCTAAATGATTTTAAATGTAAAATTTTTGAACTAAAAAAATTTAGATCTTGTCAAATACTATAACTTTGGTTTAGGTTGTATCTCTATCTGAGGTCATTTGAAAAATTCAAAAACTTTAAATTTCAAAGCTATGAGAACTTTCTTGGTGGTTTCCAATTACACCCAAGAAAATATGAATTACCTTGACGGTTTTGAATGACACTCAAGAAAATATGGATTAACTTGGCAGTTCCGAATAGCAACCAAAGAAATAGGCAATTACCTTGACAGTTCGTAATAACAATCAAGGAAACATGGAATTCACTTGGTGTTTTGGACTAGCACATAAGTAAATGAGCAATTACCTTGGCGATTTGGTTTAGCACTCATGAATATATATTTCCTTGGAGGCCTACGTCCCCAGTTAAGGAAACTACAGTTTTCTTGGCAGTTTCATTTTGGCACTCAAGAAAATTCTTAGGCCTTAACATAAGTTAGGATTCTCATTTTGAGTTTTTTTGGGATGGGAAGAGGATCTAATTAACAACAAACTTGTAGGATGCAGTTAGTGCAAGTCCAAAGTGAACAAAACAAATACAGAACTTGCACCAACATTGCACAGACAAACAGATCTGGCATGATTCTTCCTTTATGTAGTTTATTTAGCCACCATTCATATTCATATGCATGACCCACGGCCATCTTCTTGAACCAACCACCACTCTTTGTTTTTCACATATACTAACAAGACTGTTCCTAGAAGAAGTCGTCGATGAGAAAGCCGGGAGGTGCGGCCCACTAGTTTTATCATCCACGTGATCCACAGCGTCAAACAGTTAATATATACTCCTAACAATGGCATGGTATATATTTGTCTGCTTCACATAGAGCTACAGATCATATATATAGGCCATGTTTAGTTTGCTTTAAAATACAAAAAGTTTTCAAGATTCCTCGTCACATCGCATATGTCGGCACATGTATGAAGCATTAAATGTAGGTAAAGAAAATAACTAATTGCATAGTTTGTCTCTAAATGTCGAGACGAATCTTTTGAGCCAGTTAATCCTTGATTGGACAAAGTTTGTCAAATACAAACGAAAAGTACTACAGTATTTTTTCAAAAAAATTTTGCAAACTAAACATTACCATAGTTTCAATTTGAATGCAACTTTGGCATATCCATGACTTGACTGACATCGTGTATCCATGCAGGCGTGACGATGACAAAGGATCGGAGCAGCAGGCTGCTCTGGTGGTGTAGTGTATTTGATGTCTCGCGAAGCAAGGATATATACTCCCTCCGTCCATTTTTATCTGTTGTTCTTACTTTCTGATAAATCTAATGAATTCAACTTTGATCAGATATATAGAAGACAATATTAGTGTTTATGGTACATAATTAGTATCATTAGATAGATCGTTGAATCTATTTACATAATAAATTTATTTCGAGATACAAATGTTTCTATTATTTTATTCAAACTAGGTCAAAGTTGAAAAGGTTTGACCCGCACATTTCCCATAGGGACAGAGGAAGTAGATGAGAAGATTATAACTATAGTAAATAAATAAAATAGTGAGCCGCCTTCATTATCTGCAGCAGTGGTTTGGACGTCCCCGTCATCTTTTTATGATTGGCACAATGCTCCACATTTTCAATTCATTCCCTATTCTACAGTCTCCAGATTGACCTATATATATGTGTATAGATATCCATTTGCCCATAACCATTGGCTCATTAATAATTGGTTAATTTGGATAAGGACTCCACACGTATGCACAGCATGGACGTCCTTCACCGTACCATGCATATTGAGCGAGCCTAGCTGTAAATCAATTATAATGCTGTCGGACAAAACACGCGAAGCTTAACCACCCTCGACGAGCTCGTCCAGTATTTGAGGCGGCTATAGCGACAATGGCGCCATTTCTTAATGGGTAAGCCCAGGCTAGAATTTCATATAATAGCCATTAATCAGTTGGACAAGAAGCCCTTGGTCTGTATTGGTATTTTTTTTACTGATAGAGAAATGAATTCTCATTTTCCTGTCGGTATTACATACTGACCTATCGGTTTTTTTTACCGGCAGGGGAATTCATGTCTCCATGGCGGTTTTTGATGGGCAGGGGAATTTCGTGTCAGTAGTGATAACATATTTGACTCTTTAATATTAGATATAGATTAATATTAGGTATAGACATAGATATAGATCTATGTTCTTCAAGGAAAGGACCACCACATGCTCTAACTTTGATCTGTAGTGAAGCATCTCAAGGTAGAGTAAAAAAAGCCCACCCCGTTGGCGGTTGTGACGATAACAACACAATGGATATGATATTCACAAGATTCCCTTCCAGCTGTCATGAGAACTTAGCTAGGGTGTACTACTTTACTAATAATATGAACTCCCTGTCGCAAAAGTTTAGCGCAATACGACGGTCAGCAGCTTACATGGTACGTGAAGCTAGCTGGCCTACCTAGCAGCAGGGTAATTTATCTTTCAGGGATGTAGGCTTTCCAAACTTTGGTTGTATATATTAAGTTCAATTCCTCTTAAACTAAAGACAACACTGAGTCTAGACCTAGAGAACACAAGGAGACAAGTTATTAGCTCTAAAAGATAAGTAAACATAATTAAACATCATGAATGAAATTGGATCACATTGATAACATAACAGTAATTATTTCTTTATAGGTAGCTATTATGCTAAACTAGTTCATCAACGTGTGCTCCTATATAGTCAAGAATTTTTGCATACATAATTAGGACCCACAATTAATCAAAATTGAATGTCTCTTCTTTTTAAATTTTCTAACACAATTACAAGATAGGTAGTCTATAATCTTTATCCTTTGTGGCTCAGAATTTTTTTCTCTCCTTGCAAATTAAATATGGAGCCAGGAGAAGCCACATTTTGTGGCTCATCCGCTAGAGTAGCGTGAAGCCGGAGCCTGAAGGAGGCTGACCAAACGTGACCTTAATTCCTAGGTCATACGTGAACTTCAATAGAAAAACTGTAAAGTAACTACATGACTAAGTTTTTTTTTGTGTGCTCTACCTATCCAACCCACTAGAGTTTTGCAATCTTGGGCCAGTTCTAACAATTAACCTATGTGAATCTAGAAAAGGCAAAGGCTACACAAATTAGGCACAAAAAAACTTAAAATGTATTCAGTAAAGAGCAAGTTAAAAAAGGACAAACTAGGAGACAAGAACAGAATTATTTAGTTGGTAATGTGACACTAGCTAGCATAATTAAGTCCAGTAGGCCCTTGTGTTTCTGTCTTCACGCTCTCATCAGTCGTCTCCTCAAAGTTACCTTCAAGTTGATTAGCCTATTCATGCATCTTATTGCCTAAAGAAAAACTATTAAGCATCTCAGGCTCTCGTATGCGACAAAAACATTGAGCTGGAATTCATGGATATGCATGAAAGTTTTATATTATCACCGTGCAACATGCAGAGAGACAATCATGACTATCTGCAACGGTGTAGCCTCATGAGTCAGCACAAATGCGTACTGTTTAAACTAGATAAATTTAATAGTAACCAGTAGGAATTTCTCAACTAGTGCCACTTGACATGTGCGGATTATGTGCTTGTTCTTAGAGAGCACATTTTATGGTAGTAGATCACAATCGCAAGCTGTCCTCCTCAAGCCTCAGTACAGAATATATACACGGAGTATTGTTTTCTAGTACAGGCTGCTAGGCAAGATTGTTAATGGTACTGTCAACATGTAAATACTATACGTTAGAGAAAACCCTCTCGATCTGTGTTGTTTAATAGGTCAGCTTCTCGATGGGTGAGTACGTTAGCAGAGTGTCCTAGATAATGCTTATCTTTCTGCATCTTTAAACATCAGCGCCATATATATTGTCTAGCTTTCTTTGTCCAAGACATATTAAGAGCAAGGCTAATAATACAACCGGATGCTGGCTATATGAATCCTTGCAGCCTACTTCTTAGCCCACCCACATAGTAGTTACATCTTCACTATTAATACATGGCCCTTCACTACTAATACATGATCCACATGTCTATCTCATACAGATTTTTGGTTCTTGTATTCAAGCCGGCTGTAAACTTACAACTCGCTTCTCCTTTCTCTCCCCTCTCTCCTCTACCTCAGCATACAACCCACTTACACCCCTTTATTATACTCTCTTACCATGAGTAGGCATTTTGTGTGCAAGGTGAGTACGGAAACCTAAAAAAGGTTTACTTTACGCTGCATGCCTGCTGCCTTGATTATACTACCGGTGACCATCGTCCACATCAGAAGCTATCAAATTCTGTAAAACTTTCTTCTCATCCTTATCAACCCTATTCCAGAGCATGTGAGGAAAGGGCCGAAGAAAGTCCTATCACTGCTGCTGGCAGGCCGGCAGCGTATGACTGGAAAAAGAGAGATTAATAATTCATATACAGAAAACGTGCAGCTGCAAGCTGATGATCGAGCCAAAACTTGTCATTTTCACCATTCAGACTCTTGTGACCCTGTTAGCAATATATATAGCTTGCTAGAGCCTGAGGATCCAGAGCACAAGATCCAAGAACCACACCCACTACACCTACAGAAGCAAGGAGCACTCTTTCGTTGGATCCTCTTCTAGTCTAGCTACTTGATCGATAGATCTATTATATCCAGTTAAGTTTCAGACACATGGGGAGCAACAGCACGGCCAACTGCGCCACCGTGCCGCAGCCGCCGCCGTCCACAGGGAAGCTTATCACCATTCTCAGCATCGACGGCGGCGGCATCCGTGGCCTCATCCCAGCTACCATCATCACATACCTCGAGGCCAAGCTCCAGGAGCTGGACGGCCCAGATGCTCGGATCGCCGACTACTTCGACGTGATTGCCGGGACGAGCACCGGCGCCCTGCTCACGTCGATGCTGGCGGCGCCCGACGAGAACAACCGGCCGCTGTTCGCTGCCAAGGACCTCACCACGTTCTACCTCGAGAACGGCCCCAAGATCTTCCCACAGAAAAAGTATAGAAACGCTGTTCTGTTCATCCATCTGTTCTTCGTTCCTTCCTTTGGTGGCTGTCACTTTCATTCATGCACCTGTTCCTCGTGTGCCTTACAACAAGTCGCATGGCTTTGGCATCTATCCACCAACTCTCCATTCTTTCCTACCTAACGAGACATAAGAATTTACACTATGGTGATGGTGGTGCACACACTGCAGGGCCGGGTTCCTGACGCCGGTGGCGAATCTGCTGGGCCTGTTTCGGGGTCCCAAGTACGACGGCGTGTTCCTGCACGACAAGATCAAGAGCCTGACGCACGACGTCAAGGTGGCGGACACGGTCACCAACATCATCGTGCCGGCGTTCGACGTGAAGTACCTGCAGCCCATCATCTTCTCCACGTACGAGGCCAAGACCGACACGCTCAAGAACGCGCACCTCTCCGACATCTGCATCAGCACGTCGGCGGCGCCCACCTACTTCCCCGCGCACTTCTTCAAGACGGAGGCCACCGACGGCCAGTCCCGGGAGTACCACCTCGTCGACGGTGGCGTGGCCGCCAACAACCCCACCATGGTCGCCATGTCCATGCTCACCAAGGAGGTGCTCCGCCGGAACCCGGACTTTAACGCCGGCAGGCCCACCGAGTACACGAACTACCTCATCATCTCCGTCGGGACGGGGTCGGCCAAGCAGGCGGAGAAGTACACCGCGCCGCAGTGCGCAAAATGGGGACTTATTCAGTGGCTCTACAACGGTGGATTCACTCCGATCATCGACATCTTCTCCCATGCTAGTTCTGACATGGTTGACATCCATGCGGCCGTTCTCTTTCAGGCACTCCACTGTGAGAAGAACTACCTTCGCATTCAGGTATATTATATTTTTGTAGGATATACTAAAGCATAAAATGTTCTTCATATAAAATCGATGATCATTGATGCTAGTGGACGATTGTGTGTAGGATGATACTTTGATTGGGAACACATCGTCAGTGGACATCGCGACCAAGGAAAACATGGAGTCTCTGATCGGGATCGGGCAGGACCTGCTCAAGAAGCCAGTGGCCAGAGTCAACATCGACACTGGGGTGTACGAGTCCTGCGGCGGCGAGGGCACAAATGCAGAGGCGCTAGCGCACTTCGCCAAGAAACTTTCTGATGAGCGCAAGCTACGCAAGAGCAATCTCAACTCCAACTAGCAGTAACACAGCTTGGCGCTTGCCAACAAATTCAGCCATTTAAGGGTGGTCATGTACCTAGACTAGCTAGCAATGTGCCTCACACAGATGCATGGTATTGGTAGCTAGTCATTAGTTATTTTAAATAATTATTGATCAAGCAACAAACATATATATGGACCAATAAACATGTAATTGAGTTCAATCATTTGTTTGTCTATGATTTCAAAAGAATCATTTCATTCTGATATGCGCGCAATCTTTGCCGAGAGCCAATCTTTGCCGAGCGCCCGATATTTGACTCTCGGTAAAGAGGTAGACCCTCGGCAAAGCTCCTCTGTCCGGTAATGGCGGTTGTTTAGTCTAATAATCTACGTGATGTAAGCACTGTCATTTCTGCATATATTGCAATCTTATCGATGACGACAACAATAATATGATACCAGTTGATAGACATACACAAGGATGATCTTCACATGTTGGCACATACAATCAAATTGGTGACTAATTTCTTGGCAAAAAGATTTGAAGGTTGGATTAGCACATGCATGCAAAGGGCGAATGAGTTGTACGTACGAACCGTATTTTGAGGCAACCTGGCTTCATCATTGGAGGAGGTTGAAGTGTCCACATATTTTGTCGTCGCCCAGTTTGAGACAAGACTATTTTTATTTTGGAAATTAAATGTTGGCGTAATCTATATTGGTGTGGATTATATAATTTTGTGCTGAGCGCATATTGTGGCAGTGAGTCGGTACTCAATTTGTCTTGCAAATACTGGTGGCTGATCCAAAGAAAAAGTAAAGGTGATTATGGCCTTGTTTTCTCTATGATCATAAGAAAAATTGTCTTTTAGTGTAGCTGAAATTTGTCATTTCCGCACTAAATTTTTAATACCGAGTTTGAATTTTAACTTTTAAAACAAATTAATGTACATCTATGAATGAACAATTTATGCGCGGCAAGTCACACGGCCATTTTTTTTAATAATTATCTTGTTTATTGTCCAAATATTAACGGGATATTGGTAGTCTTAAATAGTGCCTGCACGAGTCACACGACCATTTTATAATAAAACCTCCAGTTACTCTTTGCGTTATAATAATTAACCTATGGTCAAAAGAATCATTTCGTTCTGATGTGCGGTTGATTAGTTTAATAATCTGCGTGATGCAAGCACCATCATTTCTGGATTGTAATCTTGTGGTCGACGACGACAACAATGATATATATGTAAGTTGAGAGATATTATATATTGATCTTCACATGTAGCTTCTGAGTAGATACGTGGCACATACAATCAAAATAGTGTTAAATTCCTGCCAAAAAGATTTGTAGGTTGGATTGGCATTCTGATAATCTGATCTGATAGATAAAAGGTACTGCGTGCACATGCAAAGGCCGGATGAGTTGCACGAACCGCATTTTGAGGCAAACTGCAGGTTTTCATCATTGGAGGTTGGAGCGTCCACATCTTGTTCTTGCCCGGTTTGAGATCAAGGCAGTTTTCGGAAATGTTGGTGTAATCTATATTGATGGCCGGCAGAATTTTATAATTTTGTGCTGAGCTTGTTGTGACAGAGTCAGTACTCACTTATCTTGCAAATACACTACTGGAAAGCAAATACACTACTGGAAAGCAGAAATTCTTTGATGGTTTCGATTTTTTTTACAGTTATTGCATAAATTGACATGGTATATGTAATTTATAATTTTGGAGAAATTATTTTGGGCAGATGTGTGCCAAATATTTGGTCATCTTATGTATTTATCTATGTTGATGCAAACAACAAGACATCTTTCATCTTTGTATGTAATGGATTTATGTTAGACTAATCTATCTATCTATATACCCATGATTGTGTACAGTATTTATGTTGGTATATCTCCATGATTCTGTGTATATTATATTATAAGTATACTTGTTTTTTGAATTACCCAGAAAAGGCTATTATACCATTTTTTTTGTGTGTCGTAGTTTTCTTGGTGGTTTAACACCGACAGGGAACAATAGTTCTGATAGTTTAGGGACGACGTTAGGGAAATTAGCACCAACAGAAAAATGTATTTGTTTCTGATGGTTACGAGTTGATATGGAAAATCAAAAACCAACAGAGAAAAAGTATTTTTCTGAGGGTTCTACTTACTGACAAGATAATTGTCTCTATATCCTGTCAGTGCTACACCATCAATAAAATCATTTCCCTGTCGGTGTTCTACGTTTTTTTAAGTTGTAACTGATAGAGACAAGTCTCTATCCCTGATGGTTTCTAATTGTCCTGTCGGTGGGCATTTGTTTATTTCCCTGTCACTCTATCCCTCATGGTTATTCCCTGATGGTACAATGTCAAGGAAATTCTCGTTTAGTTGGTGTGTATATTAACGACATCACTAGAATGGGTGATCCAAAAAATTTACTAGACGCTAGGGACTTACTCTAAAATGGATCATGCATCCTAAGAATAGGAGATTATGGTTTTGTTTTGAAATGATTATCAGAAAAGGGAAAGTGGAAACCACTTTTTCCATCAAATCGTAAATAACCCATAAAACCATACCGAGTTTTTAGAAAAAAAATACCTTTACTAGGATGGGGAATGCCTAGCCTACTAAAAGGAAAGGCCCAGCTAGGCAGGGTGCATCAAATACTTGGAAGACGTATCGACTAGATAAGCTTAAAAGCCAAACAATTCAACTTGATCATTTCAGACCAATTAGATTCCTTCTAACAAACTAGGAAATTGTATATACAAATTCATCAACATTCCTTCTATAAACTCTACACCCCCACCCCCGCCCTCGGACTATATAAGGGGAGGAAGCGGCGTCACAGGCGCCATCTAGGCATACCATACCTTTGAACCCTCGACAAACTCATTAGTGACCCTATAAACCTAAGCGCACGGCGCAAGAGAAGCATTCTCCACTACACGTAGGGTACTTTGTACCTAAACCAAAATGGATGTGTGTCCTATGTGCTACCCATTTGATTCCCTATGCACAAAACGTTGATCTACATGTTGGACAGAAAATCATATGACAATGTGTCTCCACCTACTTAGCATCAACATAATCTCTTCGATGTTTTCCTCAAGATTCCATCATGCTTGTCATAGTCTTGTCATCACGCTGCCTCTTGACATGAGCTTGACGCACACCTTAACTTTTCAATACCATCTTCATTGTTCTCTTCACCACATTTATTCTAGCGCCGTCCATGTGAACAATGTGGATTCCAGTGGTCTCACATGTACTTGGACCTTTAGTCGAAGCCTCTTTCTCTCCTTTCACTAGACATGGAACATAAATGCCAAACCTCGGTTATTAGATTGACCTTCATTGTGTTTCCGTTGACAACCATATAGCATCCATGCACACATATGTCATGAGTCAAGAGACATGTGTTTTCTTTACCTACACTCTGAGTGACACACCTTAGCCATTCTAATAATCATGCATCATAAGCATGTTATCCAACTAATAATAAAGACTTTAAACTAACTTGTCAATCAATCATCGTCATTTAGATCAAACCACATTTATTTCAACTTGGTCTCTCAGTTAACCACTCACACCATCTCCATGGCTCCACCATAAATGCATTGACCACGTAGCACAATGATAATAGTTACTAGATCATAAACTAGGTTTACATAGAGTCTTTTCAATATATTTTCCTTGGATTGCTTACAATATATTTTGCTTGCATTGACCCCACCACCAATATAGGAAATTAACAAGCATAAAATTGAGAGTGGGATGCGTGGAAAATAATTGGAACAAGTTATTTTACCCTTAGGCTAGCTACTTGAAGTACAATACTAGATCCAAAGCTATTCTATCTCTAGGATTCTATCTTCATTCCTACTCATATATATCTACACTTCTAATATCCATGTGCATATACATGTACAATGTGAAAAATAATTGCAACAAGTTAACTTATCCTTTGGTTGCCACCTATGTTCATTACTGTCGGGATATGTACCAGGGTCCTAGTAAGATCCTAATCGTACACACTACTACAAAAGGATTTGTAGCAACGACTCCTTTTTTAGGGGCGGCTCAATCCAAAGGTGCCCTAACAAATTGTTTCGTACATGAGCCACCCCTACAAATCCATTTGTAGAGGTTGTTAGTGCTATCAACCGGGCGGCTGGATCTAGAGCCACCCCTATAAATGGACGCCGAGTTGTAAAAATTAAGTACTAAAATTTGAATCTTTAATTTCAAACGACTTCGGATGGAGAAATGACAAAAATAAAAGTTATAAATCTAAAAAAGTTACGAAACTTTGTAGCTAACAACTTTTTCATTTGAAATCATCATGCTAAGGAAAACTACATTTGAATTTCTCAAATTTAAAATTCAAATTTTTCAAACTACCTTGGATGGAGAAACAACCAAAACAAAAATTATAGATCTCGAAAAGTTATAGAACTTTATAGTTGACAACTTTTTCATTTAAAATCATCTTGTCAAGGAAAACTACGTTTGAATTTCTCACATTCAAAATTTAAAATTTTCAAATGACCTCGAATAGAGAAACAACAAAAATGAAAGTTGTAGATCTCTAAAAGTTATACAACTTTTTTATTTGAAATCATCTAATTGAGGATAATTATGTCTACATTTGTAACATTTGAAATTCAAAATTTTCAAATGACCTTAGATGGAGAAACAACAAAAATGAAAGTTGTAGATCTCAAAAAGTTATACAACTTTGTAGTTGAACACTTTTTCATTTCAATTCGTCTAGAGTTGAACACTTATTTTAAATTCAGTTATGCATAATATGAGTAGAAGGAATATTGATATAGACACAAATGAGTGTGAGGTGCCGTAGTCAGAGGAAAGAATGCGTGAGGCTAAGGTCACAGGTTCAAACCCCAATGACCGCAAAGCACGCGTTGACTTGTGATTTTTGGAAAATGGATTTGTAGGGGCCGTCCCTAATAGGAGTGGCTGGTCAAATCACCCCTAGAAATAGACCCTACAGAGTCGTTCTTTAGTAGTGACATATCTATAGTTGTAACACTTTTCCTCAGTCCCAGCAGGAGAGATTTTAAGTCTTGTGCTTTTGTCATCTTCTCCTGTACGTCTCCTCCACCACATATGTAATTGTATAGGCCATCTAACACTACTTTGGCCCGCTGAGTGCTGGATTCTCACGAAACACGCAGGCAAAAGGACCTATACATTGTCACTTCTCAAATATTTTAGGTGGCTGAATTTATGTTGTTGTTCACACAATAAGTAATTTTGTTATTGTTTGGCTATAGAAAACAACTATCAATTTCTCTTGTGACATCTTATTTTTATTGTACTAGTTGGTTATATAAAATCATCTTAAAATTCAGAAACATGAAGTACTCACATTAACGTGGAGACTCTGTTAGAGCCTCTAATTAGTAACAGTAAGATTTATGAAGACTTAGTCTAGGATGATGGCCAATGCCAGCTTGCCAGTTGCCAAGTCCAAGGCACGGAACATGTAGCACGTAATCTGTTGAGGAATGAAAGCGATCGAGAGAGAATCTGAGACTCGCGTGCCACATGCAAGCCAGCGAGTTTCGTCTGACACGGCTCCCTTACAATAATGCGGCAGTGGCCACCTATGGTCTATATGGGCGTGATTGGTACGCTGCTTCAACTCGTGCATGGCCCATCGGATGCGATTCTGGAGTGATTGGTTGGCTGATCTGCTGCTCGGGCCAGGCCAGCCGTATGCACGAGGCGACGCCGAGCCAGGCTCGCTGGAAACGCGGTTGAGTTCCGTTCCTGCCGGTCCTGGCTGTTTTTGTGCAGCGTGAGCGAGCAGGTTGAGCCGAGTGAGAGAGCAGGCACGCAGGTAGACTGTCCAACCAATCGCCATCCATCCCTGTCCTGGCTCCCTCGTGCGAGCCATGTTGAGCAGAGAAACGCACCAATCACGCCCTATATAAAGAGTCCAACTCCCCGTAGCCTAGCTTGCTTCAGATCGGGAGCACAAGATCCGAGAAGTTAGCGCATCTGTGAAAGTGATCTCTCCTTAATCTTCAGTGCTCCTAGCAGTTCAGTCCATGGCCAGCAACTCCACGGACGCCACCGCCGACACGACGGTGCCGCAGCCACCGCCGTCGAAGGGGAGGCTCATCACGGTGCTGAGCATCGATGGCGGCGGCATCCGGGGGCTCATCCCAGCCACCATCGTCACCTGCCTCGAGGCCAAGCTCCAGGTATATTATCTTTGAGCATCACAGCACGGAAAGGATTAATAGCATAAACACAAAGCCAGGAACCCACTCTTTGTACGTGATTTGGGCACAGGAGCTTGACGGGCCGGACGCACGCATCGCGGACTACTTCGACGTTATCGCCGGGACGAGCACAGGCGCGCTGCTGACATCGATGCTGGCGGCGCCGGACGAGAAAAGGCGGCCGCTATTCGCCGCCAAGGACCTCACCACCTTCTACCTCGAGAACGGCCCCAAGATCTTCCCACAGAGAAAGTACGTACCAAGTTCGCCGCCGCCATTATATAGTTCACCATCTTCCGACGTTGATTGTAGCTGGTGCTCCTGGCTCCTGCTGCTGCTTCAGGGTGGGGTGGCTGACGCCGGTGGCCAACCTGATCGGCACCATGAGGGGGCCCAAGTACGACGGCGTGTTCCTGCACGACAAGATCAAGAGCCTGACGCACGACGTGCGGATCGCGGACACGGTCACCAACATCGTGGTGCCCGCGTTCGACGTCAAGTACCTGCAGCCCATCATCTTCTCCACGTACGAGGCCAAGAGCGACGCGCTCAAGAACGCGCACCTCTCCGACATCTGTATCAGCACGTCGGCGGCGCCCACCTACTTCCCCGCGCACTTCTTCAAGACCGAGGACGCCGACGGCAGGTCCCGGGAGTTCCACCTCGTGGACGGCGGCGTGGCGGCCAACAACCCCACCATGATCGCCATGTCCATGCTCACCAAGGAGGTGCTCCGCCGGAACCCGGACTTCAACCCCGGGAAGCCGACCGAGTACCGGAACTACCTCATCATCTCCGTCGGGACCGGGTCCGCCAAGCTCGCCGAGAAGTACACCGCGCCGCAGTGCGCCAAGTGGGGGCTCATCCAGTGGCTCTACGAGGGCGGGTTCACCCCCATCATCGACATCTTCTCGCACGCCAGCGCCGACATGGTCGACATCCACGCCGCCGTGCTCTTCGAGGCCCTCCATTGCGAGAAGAATTACCTCCGCATTCAGGTACGTACATTCGTGGTAACTAAAATTAACCTTGACGACATATGTAAATGGCGTATGTATTCATCATTATACATTATATTAGTAGTTCATATGGAAAGAAAAAAAAATGTATGTAGGATGATTCTCTGACTGGCCATGCGTCGTCGGTGGACATCGCGACGAAGGAGAACATGGAGGCACTGATTGGGATTGGGAAGCAGCTTCTGAAGAAGCCGGTGTCGAGAGTGAACATCGACACGGGGATGTACGAGGCCGTCGACGGCGAGGGCACCAACGAGGACGCGCTTGCACGCTTCGCCAAGATGCTCTCCGACGAGCGGAGGTTACGCCAGACCAACCTCAACTCCTACTAGGCACTAGCTATGTTGGTGCTTGCAAATAATTGAGCATAGAGATGAGCTAGTTCGGTCCCTGGTGTTTGTTGTAAACAGTGCCCCGCCGATCTGCAGTCGCATCAGTTGTCGCTCAGAACTTTGGTATACATATGGTCCCCAGTGCATATGTATGATCATCAATAATTGTCAAAAAAAATGAGAAATTAAAAATATTATGCTGTCCCTGGTTTTTTTTATTACTTTCAAGCTTCATAAAAGTTTAATTCCTTGGACTTGTGGTGGAATCTATATTTTGGACCGCGGGTAGAACAAATAAGAATGACAGAAGTTCATTTGCATATTGGATTGCTTGAATTATCAAATAATCAAGTACCTGATCCATACCGAAAAATATTGTAAATTTATGATATTTTTTGTTTGACCAAATTTATAAATAAAAGGTCAACTGAATGTACCTTAGCTGGTTGAGCCTTGTCGTGGAACCTGCCACCCAAGTTCTTTCATGTGAGGTTACTAGACAACATGCATGCAACTTAACTAGTTCCTATCAACCTTGACATGGATTATGAATTGACATCTCAAGGAAATCCAATAACAAAAAAGTCTTTTCATATATCGAACCTCTTGTCCTTTATGATAGTTTCTACATTGATATTATGGCAGGAATCGTGATCAAATAAGCAACCCTAACCCTAGATCCCCAAAAGAATCAGGAGTAGGGGCCAGCTCAATAGCTCACCACCGTGGAATTGCTCGATCTAGAAGTCATGGGAGATGGAAAGCATGACAACAACATTGATTTGGGCAAATGGTTAGGAGATCGAGGAGCACTCAAATGGATGTAAAGGAAATGGAGGAAGGTTAGGAGACCATGGTGGAATCTATTTTCGCTACCTGTGCCAACAACCACTATGCCCACCTACTTATGCGGTTAAAACTTACCACAAGCGGTTTTATAAGAATCAGTGATGAAAAATCTACTGGAAATTTTTTTTGTAGCGAATTTGCAAAAATATTGCCACTAACTAAATGAACAAGAAAAGACACCATACACTCAACAACTTCCTCACTTTTTGGTCCATGCCTTCAAGTAGGTTGGTGATATGGACTCTCAAAACCTTATATATTGGTCTAACTCACCGTCAACAACTAAGGTGAAACTTAACCCACACAATCATACATGGACCAGCATGTACCAAATTCAAATTGGACTAAGATATCAAAAATGAGCCACTCAAATTGGGAGCTAGGGTTTGGAATAGCATCAAGATAGGCGAATGTCAGTGTCGGGATGACATAAGAGAAGGTTCAGGGAGGACCAGGACATTGAAGCAACAGATGAGCACAGATCCAAAGTGCAGATAAAACATCTATACCAAATGGTGGCAAACAAAACATGCCCCCACTACTCACCACCTCACCACTCAAGCACACAGACACCAATCAGACTCCAGTGGGGAACTTAAAATATAAAGGATCCAAATGTTCAATTTCATAGATCAAGGACCTAGACAACAACAATAACGTCTATAGTTTAGGGAACGATCATGCATTTTACTCTTCATTTGTTGGTTCCCCACATGGGAATTATCACATCGTACATCCAAATCTATTTAAGCCTAGCTCCAACATAGAATGGGTTCATTTATGTATAGCACCTCTCTTATAGTTTTACCGTTTCTTGACGTAAAAGGTGAACTAGAGATGCTACAATTGGAATAATAGGATTATATATCTGTCATGAAAACCTATTTCTTATATAGCCCTGGGGGATAGTTCCATCAGAACTCTAGTGCACAATTACTCAAGATCTCCCTTTGTTCCATGGTCGAGCGATGTCTTGCACTAGTTGAGACTAGCTTTGAATACCATATGTAATATCATAACATCCAAGTTTTGTTTATATGTTTACCCTACGTAGAATGATCCCGCATATGCATTATAATTTTCTCTCAATTTCGTCCTCACTTCATGTAAGATGTTAAGTTTGAAATAACAAGGACTATAAGCTAGCCAAAATCTTGTTAGACTATTAAAACAGGACTAATCCTCATAACAAAACAAATGAGAGACTACAAGAGGCGTTCATGGCTTGGATATAGAGTTTCAAAGTGATTGGGCTGAATTTTTTTTAAGAAACTGGAGGGGCTGAGGGCCCTATAGCAAAATTTTATTATTAGAAATAAAAAGGGCTGATTAAGGAACCCGCCTCTAAAAATATACTTTGTTTTGAGAGGCAAAGATCTTAGAAGGACAGCCTCTATTAATTAATTTATAGACATGAGTTACCTCTGAAAATAAACTTCCCATCTCCAAAAAAAATAAGTAGCTATTTGTGGAGACAGACATAAATTTGTCTGTTCTATAAATAAAAGAAGTTGTCTCTTAAAATCAATTCTGTGATAGTGAAGTTTGTAGTTGATATGTTTCTATTTTGAAGTTGTTTAGAGTCTCAAATATTTATTTTAAGTTCTCATATTTGGGGGTTCAAAGTTTTGTAATTTTTAAGCAATGTCGGATGGAGACATGCCCCATACCAAAGTTGTAGTGTTCAACAAAGTTTAGTGCCAAAATATTCAATACAAAAGGATAGCATCCTATGTTCACTCACAAATGTGTCTATAGTAGTGTAGTAGTAGAGAGGTGTTGTGTGAGCTAAAGATCATTGGTTTAACTCCTAGAAAACACTCACTTTTAGACCTTTTGGTTTTCTAGAAATCATGAACAGAGGTGAGCTATATATGCTTCTACTAATCGATTTACACATAGATCGACGGACTCTCTAAATGGTCCATTAATAGAAACCATTTTATAATATCAGCCTCTGTAAATGTCTTTTCTAAATTCATCACTTTAACTATGTTTCTAGACATAATGTATACCTAAGTATATAACAAAAAACTATATATCTAAAAAAAATCTAAAATGTCTTATAAGTTAAAAAGCATTTCCAAAAACATAATTAGACAATAAAGTTGGAGCAAGGTTGGCACTCAAGAAAATTCTTAGGCCTTAACATAAGTTAGGATTCTCATTTTGAGTTTTTTTGGGATGAGAAGAGGATCTAATTAACAACAAACTTGTAGGATGCATCCAAAGTGAACAAAACAAATACAGAACTTGCACCAACATTGCACAGACAAACAGATCTGGCATGATTCTTCCTTTATGTAGTTTATTTAGCCACCATTCATATTCATATGCATGACCCACGGCCATCTTCTTGAACCAACCACCACTCTTTGTTTTTCACATATACTAACAAGACTGTTCCTAGAAGAAGTCGTCGATGAGAAAGCCGGGAGATGCGGCCCACTAGTTTTATCATCCACGTGATCCACAGCATCAAACAGTTAGTATATACTCCTAGGCCTTGTTTAGATTCCAAAGTTTGTCTCCCAAATTCACTATGCAGAATTCCTATTCCCCGTCACATCAAAATACCGGCACATATATGGAGTACTAAATAAAGATGAAATCAAAAACTAATTATACAGTTTTATTGTACTTTACGAGACGAACATTTTAAGTCTAATTAATCAATATTTGGACAATTATTACCAAATAAAAACAAAATTGCTACAGTGTGACGGGACACTTACTATGCAAACTTTGCCTCCAAAGTTTGCCATCTAAACAAGGCCCTAACAATGGCATGGTATATATTTGTCTGCTTCACATAGAGCTACAGATCATATATATAGGCCATGTTTAGTTTGCATATGTCGTCACATCGCATATGTCGGCACATGTATGAAGCATTAAATGTAGGTAAAAAATAACTAATTGCACAGTTTGTCTGTAAATGTCGAGACGAATCTTTTGAGTCAGTTAATCCATGATTGGACAAAGTTTGTCAAATACAAACGAAAAGTGCTACAGTGCTTTTTCAAAAAAAATTGCAAACTTAACATGACCATAGTTTCAATTTGAATGCAACTTTGGCATATCCATGACTTGACTGACATAGTGTATCCATGCCGGCGTGACGATGACAAAGGATCGGAGGAGCAGGCTGCGCTGGCGGTGTAGTGTATTTGATGTCTCGCGAAGCAAGGATATATACTCCCTCCGTCCATTTTTATCTGTTGTTCTTACTTTCTGATAAATCAAATGCATTCAACTTTGATCAGATATATAGAAGACAATATTAATGTTTATGGTACATAATTAGTATCATTAGATAGATCGTTGAATCTATTTACATAATAAATTTATTTCGAGATACAAATGTTTCTATTATTTTATTCAAATCAGGTCAAAGTTGAAAAAGTTTGACCCGCACATTTCCCATAGCAACAGCTATAAAGGGACAGAGGAAGTAGATGAGAAGATTATAACTATAGTAAATAAATAAAATAGTGAGCCGCCTTCGTTATCTGCAGCAGCGGTTTGGACGTCCCCGTCATCTTTTTATGATTGGCACAATGCTCCACATTTTCCATTCATTCCCTATTCTACATTCTCCAGATTGACCTATATATATGTGTATAGATATCCATTTGCCCATAACCATTGGCTCATTAATAATTGGTTAATTTGGATTAGGACTCCACACGTAAGCACAGCATGGACGTCCTTCACCGTACCATGCATATTGAGCGAGCCAAGCTGTAAATCAATTGTAATGCTGTCGGACAAAACACGCGAAGCTTAACCACCCTCGACGAGCTCGTCCAGTATTTGAGGCGGCTATAGCGACAATGGCGCCATTTCTTAATGGGTAAGCCCAGGCTAGAATTTCATATAATAGCCATTAATCAGTTGGACAAGAAGCCCTTGGTCTGTATTGGTATTTTTTTACTGATAGAGAAGTGAATTCTCATTTTCCTGTCGGTATTACATACTGACCTATCGGTTTTTTTTACCGGCAGGGGAATTCATGTCTCCATGGCGGTTTTTGATGGGCAGGGGAATTTCGTGTCAGTAGTGATAATAGCCATTAATCAGTTCATCAACGTGTGCTCCTATATAGTCAAGAATTTTTGCATACATAATTAGGACCCACAATTAATCAAAATTGAATGTCTCTTCTTTTTAAATTTTCTAACACAATTACAAGATAGGTAGTCTATAATCTTTATCCTTTGTGGCTCAGAATTTTTTCTCTCTCCTTGCAAATTAAATATGGAGCCAAGAGAAGCCACATTTTGTGGCTCATCCGGTAGAGTAGCGTGAAGCCGGAGCCTGAAGGAGGCTGACCAAACGTGGCCTTAATTCCTAGGCCGTGTACGTGAACTTCAATAGAAAAACCGTAAAGTAACTACATGACTAAGTTTTTTTTGTGTGCTCTACCTATCCAACCCACTAGAGTTTTGCAATCTTGGGCCAGTTCTAACAATTAACCTATGTGAATCTAGAAAAGGCAAAGGCTACACAAATTAGGCACAAAAGAACTTAAAATGTAGTCAGTAAAGAGCAAGTAAAAAAAGGACAAACTAGGAGACAAGAACAGAATTATTTAGTTGGTAATGTGACACTAGCTAGCATAATTAAGTCCAGTAGGCCCTTGTGTTTCTGTCTTCACGCTCTCATCAGTCGTCTCCTCAAAGTTACCTTCAAGTTGATTAGCCTATTCATGCATCTTATTGCCTAAAGAAAAACTATTAAGCATCTCAGGCTCTCGTATGCGACAAAAACATTGAGCTGGAATTCATGGATATGCATGAAAGTTTTATATTATCACCGTGCAACATGCAGAGAGACAATCATGACTATCTGCAACGGTGTAGCCTCATGAGTCAGCACAAATGCGTACTGTTTAAACTAGATAAATTTAACAGTAGCCAGTAGGAATTTCTCAACTAGTGCCACTTGACATGTGCGGATTATGTGCTTGTTCTTAGAGAGCACATTTTATGGTAGTAGATCACAATCGCAAGCTGTCCTCCTCAAGCCTCAGTACAGAATATATACGGAGTATTGTTTTCTAGTACAGGCTGCTAGTCAAGGTTGTTAATGGTACTGTCAACATGTAAATACTATAAGTTAGAGAAAACCCTCTCGATCTGTGTTGTTTAATAGGTCAGCTTCTCGATGGGTGAGTACGTTAGCAGAGTGTCCTAGATAATGCTTATCTTTCTGCATCTTTAAACATCAGCGCCATATATATTGTCTAGCTTTCTTTGTCCAAGACATATTAAGAGCAAGGCTAATAATATAACCGGATGCTGGCTATATGAATCCTTGCAGCCTACTTCCACTACAGGAAACGGATAATTTGCCGGGTGCAAAATGATTTGTCGGGTGCTTTTTATCGGGCATCCGGCAAAGGAATTATTTGCCGAGTGCCAGACCCAACGGCACCCGGCAAAGAAATGCACCCGGCAAACCATCCTTTGCCGAGTGCCGGGCACTCGGCAAGGTCCAGCCTTCGGCAAAAATCGTCCTTTGCCGAGTGCCGGACACTCAGCAAAGTTAGGTCGTCGGCAAAGGTGGTCGACGTGACCGTGTCCACCTGCCGTCATCCTTTGCCGAGTATCGCGTCGTTAGGCACTCGGCAAAGAATTTTTTTTAAAAAAAAAATCTTTGCCGAGTGCCCCCTAACCTGGCACCCGGCAAAGAATTTTTTTATTTTTTTTAAATTTCTTTTCCGGGTGCCCCCTGACCTGGCACCCGGCAAAGGCTTCTTTGCCGGGGGCCAAAGTGGCACCTGGCAAATTTTTTTTTTCTCATTTTTTTTGTGGGGCCTTGCTACAGTAAATAAATCCCTATTTTAAAATTTGGGACAATTTTGAGTTTTTGAACTATATTTCCTTATTTTTTTCGTTTCATTGAATTTTTGTGACTATTCCAAATTTGAATTGCGGGTACATGAAATAATGGAATTTGGTTATTCAAAAAATGGTATTCATGATATTTAGGGTATATCGAGGCTGTATGCAGGAAGTGGCATGAATTTTCGTGCATCATGTTGTCATAACATGACGATGTACTCGTGGGGAAAGTGTATTTAAATTATATAAAATCCAAACGAAGTCTGAAAATCACGAAATTTGTCGATGTGTCTTGTTGTTGCATGTGGAGGCCGTGGTAAAAAATTCAAAAAGTTTCTAGCAAGTTGTGACGTCGGATGGCTAAAACTCAGACATCTCCACATATGATCTCCACATCAATGTGATCATATATGTGGAGATATCTGGGTTTTAGGTATCCGACGTCACAACTTGCTAGAAATTTTTTGAATTTTTTACCACGGCCTCCACATGCAATAACAAGACACATCGACAAGTTTCGTGATTTTCAGACTTCGTTTGGATTTTATATAATTTAAATACACTTTCCCCGCGAGTACATCGTCATGTTACGACAACATGATGCACGAAAATTCATGCCACTTCCTGCATACAGCCTCGACATACCCTAAATATCATGAATACCATTTTTTGAATAACTAAATTCCATTATTTCATGTACCCGCAATTCAAATTTGGAATAGTCGCAAAAATTAAATGAAACGAAAAAAATTAAGGAAATATAGTTCAAAAACTTAAAAGTGTCCCAAATTTTGAAATAAGGATTTATTTACTGTAGCAAGGACCCACAAAAAAATGGGGCTAAAAAAACAAAAAAAAATTTGCCGGATGCCACCCTAGGCCCCCGACAAAGAAGCCTTTGCCGGGTGCCAAGTCAGGGGGCACCCGCCAAAGAAATTTAAAAACAAAATAAAAAAATTCTTTGCCGGGTGCAAGGTCAGGGGGCACCCGGCAAAGAAATTTTTTTAAAAAAATTCTTTGCCGGGTGCCAGGTCAGGGACACCCGGCAAAGAAAATTAAAAAAATAAAAAAAATCTTTGCCGGGTGCCTCTGGGCCCGGCATCCGGCAAAGGTTCTAACCTAAAAGCCCAAATGGCCGGCTCAACACCCCATCCTCACTCAGTCACTCTCTCCCTGCCCGCCCCGTCCCCGGCAGCCGCCCGCGCGCCGGCGCTCGCCCCCGCACCGCCGCCCGCCCCGTCCCTGTCCGTCGCCTGCCCCGTCCCTGGCCGCCACCCCCTTCCGGCAGCGTGAGCTTGCGGGTCGCGGCACCCTGCCTGCGCATCACCACTCGCGACCCTGCCCGCGCGCCGCTGCTCGTGACTCCAGCCCGCGCACCTCGCCACGGGAAGAGTTGACAGCGGTCGACAAGTCGGTGGTCGGTCCTCCGCAGATCAGACACGAGCGGTCGCAGATCTGAGTGGAGACATCGACGGGGGTTTGTTTCTCTTCCCTGCTTGCTTGACCCTTTTTGATTGTGCCTTCGATTCCATTTCCAGCAAGCACCAAGACAGTCAATTGTCGACTTGTTTATCCAGCGTGATGAGTTATTTGCATTAAACTATGCTCAGCAGTCAATCTGACGTACTGAATGAATATTAGTTTAGGCAACTGTAACTAGTAACAAGGCAAACAATGCAAAGACATGAGCAACTGGTACTGAACATGTTGATATCACTTTCTGTCCTAGAAATTGAAAGTTAAATAATGATCAGTCAGTTAAATGATCAGTCAGTTATGTGAATCCCCTTTAATTTGCGAGGAACTGACAATCCAAGTTGTGCAGACTTCTTAGTAGACCCCAAAAGTTTTTCATTTAAAATTCAATGTTTTTATTTCAATGAGCTGCGGCATATTCAGTCTAGGACAGGTGCAGATTAGCGTTCCCTCCATATGACTGTGACATTTGCTGAGCAATGTCTGATGATATGCATTACTAGTATTTTGAGGAATTACTGGTTCAGAATCCAGTGATGCTGCCCATGTTAATAAGCTGGCAACATGATTTCATTTTGAGGATGGTTAAGTTTGATGAATATTAACCGTTTCGAAAAATTGCTGAACTAACTCTGTGGTATTGTTTTGACATGTTTGCTCATAGTAGTTGATGAATTTGCCATTTCAAGTTGGAGCAATTGGTTGCTGTGATACTTGTCGATGGTTCGGATTGGCTGTCATAAATGCATTAGGATTTTAGTTCTAGTGCATAATGCAATTGGGTAAGAGTGGTCCTCTCTAGTGCTATAGGGTCTATCAATTAATGGTACTGAATATATTCAGGTTTCAGTAAAAAGAGTGATGCTCCTTCGTACTACTATCTTCGTACTCCAGGTTTGTCTCGTTTAACTCTTCGTACATTGATCTTTACATAACTTAGTTACCTTTGCATCACTGAAACAGATGGGTTGAAATGTTGCAGGCCAAGAACGAGAGGATGACTCAGGAGCTGCGGGACCTAGTGGCAAGGACCGAGCAGGCCGAGCGGGGGGGGAACGAGAGGCCGAGCGGGCCGAGCGGGAAAGACAGGCCAAGCAGCTGGCGGAGATTACGGCATTCCCACAAAACTTTCGGCAAGTCAACGGTGTACCTGTGCCGCAATTCGCTCCACCGCCGCCAGTTCTAGCTAATCCTGTGAGTATGAAACCAAATTGCTTCGACTAGTGCTTTCATTAGATGACTACTCTAACACATGCAATCTCTTGTCCTTTATGCAGCCTCCGTCGGCGGGTTCGAATAACCCATCTCAGGGGCAAGCAGGCGACGGCGCTTTTCCTTCACCAGGCACTCAGTTTCCCCCCCACCTCTAGTTTGTTTCTCTTTTTCACCGCTTGATGGACATGTGATGCACTGTGAACGACTATCGACTTGTGACGATGGATATTGGACCTATTATGTTTGTGATGTCGTGTATGTGAGATATTGTGTTGGCGATGTGATATATAATGTGGGATTGAGTTTGTGATGCGATGGATGTGATATATTGGGTTTGTGATGCTTCAGATGTGATATATATCTTTTATATGTTGTGTTTGTAATTATAGAATAAAAAAAATAAAAAAAAATAGAGGCTTTGCCGGCCCTAGCACTCGGCAAAGCTGGGAATTCCTCATGTTTAGAATTCCCAGCTTTGCCGAGTGCCAGGGCAGGGCACCCGGCAAAGATTTTTTTTATTTTTTTTAAAAAAAAATTCTTTGCCGGGTGCCGCCCTGACAGGGCACTCGGCAAAGAAAATACTAAAAAAAATAAAAAAAACTCTTTGCCAGGTGTCCCGGTGGCTCAACACCCGGCAAAAAAATTATAAAAAAAATTTAAACTCTTTGCCGGGTGCCTCGCACGCGACACCCGGCAAAGAAATACTAAAAAAAATTAAAAAAATCTTTGCCGAGTGTCTTCCGGTAGCGCACTCGGCAAAGAAAATTTGAAAAAAAAATTAAAAAATCTTTGCCGGGTGCCTCTGACATGGCACCCAGCAAACCAAGGGCTGACGGAGTTGACACCGTGACGGCCACTTTTCTTTTCCGGGTGCCGGGTTTGCACTCGGCAAAGTCTTTGCCGGGTGCCCGATAAAATGCACCCGGCAAAGAAATCTTTGCCGGCTGATTTTTTGCCGGCGGCTGCACCCGGCAAAGGCTTTGCCGAGTGCAAAGTAGCCTTTGCCGGGTGTTTTCGGCACCAGGCAAAGCGCCTGAATCCTGTAGTGTTCTTAGCCCACCCACATAGTACTTACATCTTCACTATTAATACATGGTCCTTCACTACTAATACATGATCCACATGTCTATCTCATACAGATTTTTGGTTCTTGTATTCAAGCCGGCCTATAAACTTACAACTCGCTTCTCCTTTCTCTCCTCTCTCTCCTCTACCCTCAGCATACAGGCCCACTTACACCCCTTTATTATACTCTCTTACCATGAGTAGGCATTTTGTGTGCAAGGTGAGTATGGAAACCTAATAAAGGTTTACTTTACGCTGCATGCCTGCTGCCTTGATTATACTACCGGTGACCATCGTCCACATCAGAAGCTATCAAATTCTGTAACACTTTCTTCTCATCCTTATCAACCCTATTCCAGAGCATGTGAGGAAAGGGCCGAAGAAAGTCCTATCACTGCTGCTGGCAGGCCGCCGGCGTATGACTGGGAAAAAGAGAGATTAATAATTCATACAGAAAACGTGCAGCTGCAAGCTGATGATCGAGCCAAAACTTGTCATTTTCACCATTCAGACTCTTGTGACCATGTTAGCAATATATATAGCTTGCTAGAGCCTGAGGATCCAGAGCACAAGATCCAAGAACCACACCCCACTACACCTACAGAAGCAAGGAGCACTCCTTCGTTGGATCCTCTTCTAGTCCTAGCTACTTGATCGATAGATCTATTGTTAGTAAATAATGCAAATCAAGATCGAACACGAGACATAGATTTTTACGTGAAAACCCTTACGGGAAAAAACTACGGGCGCCAACCGGTGATCTTCACTATATGGAGAGAGTTTACAGAACGCAGGGAATACAATGAGTTGTCAGCTCTCCCCGTGCGGCTTTATAAGATGTATTTATAGGACGGACTGACTGACAGTCAAATACGGAAAACAAATCCGCTAATAAACATGACCGAACCGTGGGCCCTCCAGGCGTCCCCACAAGACCAACGTTATAATTCGGATCATATTCCAACAAACTCCACCTTGAGATGAATTCTATCTTGTAGTGAATGAAGTATCATCAATCAACTCACTTCAATAACAAATAATCACCGGCGCCAAAGTCACTAGGACTTAATTTGTAATGCCAACTAAGCTTGAGCATAGCCCAAACTTAGCTCCAGAAACTGGCTTTGTCAACATATCAGAGGGATTATCATGAGTATTTATCTTGCATACTTTAATATCACCTTCAACAATGACACCTCGAATAAAATGATATCTCACATCAATGTGCTTGGTCCTTTCATGAAACATCTGATCTTTAGTTAGACAAATAGCACTCTGGCTATCACAATGAATAGTAATACAAGAAGTAACCCCGCAAAGTTAAGAGTATAAACCCCTCAACCAAATAGCTTCTTTACAAGCTTCAGAAATAGCCATATATTCAGCTTCTATTGTAGACAGAGCAACAGTGGACTGCAAACATGCTTTCCGCTAACAGCACAACCACCAATGGTGAAAACATAACCCGTGAGTGATCTCCTCTTATCCAAATCACCAGCAAAATCAGAATCAACATAACCAACAAGTCCATCTCTAGATTTTCCAAACTGCAAACAGGCATTAGAAGTACCTCGCAAATATCTGAAAATCTATTGAACAGCCCTCCAATGCTCCTTACCAGGATTAGCCATGAATCTACTGACAACACTCAATGCATGAGATAAATCAGGACGAGAACAAACCATGGCATACATAAGAGAACCAACTGCACTGGAATATGGGAACTCTAGGCATGTACTCAATCTCATGATCTGACTGTGGACATAAATCTGATGATAATCTGAAATGTGTAGCTAATGGAGTACTCACTGGTTTTGCATTATGCATATTAAAACGATGAAGAACCTTTTCAATATAATCTCGTTGACTGAGGTATAATTTACCAGATTTTCTATCTCTAGTAATTTCCATACCAAGAATTTTCTTAGCTGCACCTAAGTCCTTCATCTCAAATTCTTTACTCAATTGTGCCCTTCAGTTTAGCTATTTCTGATTTTTCTTTAGCAACAATTAACATATCATCAACATAAAGAAGCAAATAAATAGCTAAGCCATTAACAATCTTCAAGTAAACACAGCTATCATAATCAGACCGCTTAAAGCCACGAGAGAGCATAAATGAGTCAAACCTCTTATACCATTGCCTAGGAGACTGCTTCAAACCATAAAGAGACTTCTTTAGTCTACACACAAGGTTTTCTTTTCCAGGAATAAACAAAACCTACATGTTGGTTCATATAAATGTCTTCCTCCAACTCCCCATGTAAGAATGCAGTTTTAACATCAAATTGCTCAAGTTCATAATCATGCATGGCAAACAATACTAAGCAAAGTGCGAATAGAACTATGCTTAACAACTGGGGGAAAAGACATCATTATAATCAATACCTGGAATCTGGCTATAGCCTTTAGCAACCAACCTTGCTTTATACCTTGCTGGTTCACTAGGAGAAATACCCTCCTTTCTTTTATAAATCCATTTGCAACGGACAGGCTTTTTATTCTTGGGCAATTTCACTAAATCCCATGTACCATTCTTTTCAAGTGACTCCATCTCATCTTGCATAGCGGTCATCCAATTGTTGCGATCAGCAGAAGTAATAGCCTCAGAATAATTAGAAGGTTCTGAATTACCTTCAATCTCTTCTGCAACACTCATAGCATAAGCAACATTGTATCTCTTCAATATACCTTTTAACAGACTTTGGCTGTCTTCTGGACCTATCAACAGCAATAGAACGTTGTGGAGACTGCACAACAGGAGAAGAATGCTCAGTAATAGAAGAATCATCAACAATTGGAGAAATTTCAGCAATCGGTGCATCTTGGACAATAGCATTATCAACATCTGGTGAATCAATTAAGTGCTCCACCTGCACGCTTATTTTCTCTCCCTCAATAGGAGCATCAACAGAAGGATTATCAACAAACATAACAGTCTCATTAAAGATAACATTCCTGCTAAGCATAACCTTCTGAGTATGGGGATTCCACAATTTATAACCTTTAACACCATGTTGATAACCAATAAAAAATGCATTTAACAGCTCTAGGCTCCAATTTACCTTTATCAACGTGAGCATAAGCAGTACAACCAAAAACTCTCAATTGTGAATAATCAGCTGGAGAACCATACCATACCTCAATTGGAGTTTTCTTATCAAGAGGAATAGAGGGTGAACGGTTAATAAGATAGCAAGCAGTGGAAGCGGCTTCAGCCCAAAAACGCCTATTCAAGCCAGCATTAGACAACATGCAACGGGCCTTGGAGATGATAGTTCTGTTCATACGCTCAGCTACACTATTCTGTTGAGGCGTATAAGGAATAGTGTAGTGCCTAACAATGCCTTGAGACTTGCAATATGCATTAAACTCATTAGAACAGAATTCCATCCCATTATCAGTGCGAAGCTTTTTAACCTTCTTTTCAGTTTGATTTTCAATCATAATCTTCCACTCTTTAAATGCTGAAAATGCTTCTGATTTATGCTTCAAGAAATAAGACCATACCTTACGAGAATAATCATCAATGATTGTCAACATATAACGAGAACCACCAAAAGAAGGCTTACGAGACGGTCCCCATAAATCAGAATGCACATAATCAAGAATACCTTTACTTTTATGTGTAGAGATATTAAATGACACCCTCTTGTGTTTGCCAAACACACAATGCTCACAAAACTTCAACTTACTGATGCTATGTTCATCAAGAAGTCCTCTCTTGCACAATTCATGCAAGCCTTGCTCACTCACATATCCAAGTCGCTTATGCCAAAGATCAGTAGCATCAGAATTAGATGATGAATTGGAAATTACAGCGGCATCACCTATAATTGTAGTACCACGAAGACGGTACAAATTTGGAGATTTTAATTCACCTTTCATCACAATGAGAGAACCTTTAGACACTTTAATACTCCATCTCCACCGGAGTACCTTGTACCCTTTAGCATCAAGAGTACTGAGAGAAATAAGATTCTTGCTCATGCTAGGAATATGCCTCACGTCAGCCCAATGTTCTGACAATGACATCATGCATCTTAATCTGAATGGAACCAATGCTAACAATATCGCGTGGACTGTTATCACCCAATCTAACAGAACCTCCACCTTGGAGAGAATCATAGGTGACAAACCAATCTCTATTTGTGCATATATGAAAAGAAGCAACGGAATCAAGAATCCATTCATCATCACTATTAGCAACATCCAGCAAAAGCAACAAGCGAATCACCATCAGAATAATCTGCCTTAGAAGTAGCAACAGAAGCATTACCTTCATCATTGGGTTTACCTTTCTCTCTATATGTGCCAGTTCTCTTCTCTTTATCTTCAATTTCAAACAATCCTCGATAAAGTGATTATCCTTCTTGCAATACTTGCAGAATTTATCACCTCTACCTCGAGACTTTGATCGGCCTCTGTAACGATTAGAACTTTTGCCTCTATTGTCATTATTTGAATTTATTTTCTGTCCTCCCGCGAACAGACAATGCTTCTCCTTTGGAAGCAAAACCTTCAGAAGACACCATCAATTCATCTTTTCCTTGGCATGCAACGCCTCACAGACCTCATCAAGAGTTAGTGTATCATGGCTATATAATCAAGTATCTCTGAATTTTGAAAAAGAACTAGGCAAAAAGCACAAAAGAATCAGACCCAAATCCTCATTCATCATATTCTACCTCTATAGCCTGTAGATCAGAAATGATCTCCTTGAAGACCGTTAGATGGTTAATCACAGAACCACCCTCTTGCAACTTGTGCGAATACAACTTCATCTTCATATGCATCTTCCTTGTCAAATCCTTAGACATGCAAATTGACTCTAACTTGAGCCATAGAGCAGCTGCAGTTTTCTCCTGCAGATAATCTTGCAAATATTATTTGAAAGATGAAGCTAAATTTGAGTCAAGGCCTTACGATCCTTTTCTTTTCATCATCGGTCCAAGATTTAGAATCCTTGTTACTGAATTTATCAAGAGCATCATCAACATCAGCCTACGTAAGAATAGCCTGCATCTTTGACTTGCATAGAGCGAACCTTGTGTTGCGATCCAGCTGAGGAATATCATACTTTACAGAAGACATGCTGAAGAAAAAATAGCAATAACCAGAAGAAAATAATCTGCAGAAATCTAGGTATGTTACTGTGTAACCCTATCTGAAAATCTGCAGCCAGGTACACTTCTGTGTACGATCAGCAATAAACTGAAGAACCCCTGGTAGCCTCTTGTGTGCACGTAGCAATATTCTCCACCAAGTTTGATCTCAACCACACGGACAAGCAAACCTCAATCTGATCCTGATCACCTCGATTCACGTGCACAATAAGAAATCAAATTCACCCGCATGCACAGCAAGGAACAGCGATGGCTTTTCTCCTGCACACAGCGGCGGCGGCGTGACTTGGATATCGTCTTCTGCCTGACGAACAACACCAGCCGACTCCCTGCAGAACTCCGCCTTGGACTCGATGCCGTCGT
>CM039598.1:56685166-56834386 GCA_022457205.1 Saccharum spontaneum
TGCCGGGTTTGCACTCGGCAAAGTCTTTGCCGGGTGCCCGATAAAATGCACCCGGCAAAGAAATCTTTGCCGGCTGATTTTTTGCCGGCGGCTGCACCCGGCAAAGGCTTTGCCGAGTGCAAAGTAGCCTTTGCCGGGTGTTTTCGGCACCAGGCAAAGCGCCTGAATCCTGTAGTGTTCTTAGCCCACCCACATAGTACTTACATCTTCACTATTAATACATGGTCCTTCACTACTAATACATGATCCACATGTCTATCTCATACAGATTTTTGGTTCTTGTATTCAAGCCGGCTATAAACTTACAACTCGCTTCTCCTTTCTCTCCTCTCTCTCCTCTACCTCAGCATACAGCCCACTTACACCCCTTTATTATACTCTCTTACCATGAGTAGGCATTTTGTGTGCAAGGTGAGTATGGAAACCTAATAAAGGTTTACTTTACGCTGCATGCCTGCTGCCTTGATTATACTACCGGTGACCATCGTCCACATCAGAAGCTATCAAATTCTGTAACACTTTCTTCTCATCCTTATCAACCCTATTCCAGAGCATGTGAGGAAAGGGCCGAAGAAAGTCCTATCACTGCTGCTGGCAGGCCGCCGGCGTATGACTGGAAAAAGAGAGATTAATAATTCATACAGAAAACGTGCAGCTGCAAGCTGATGATCGAGCCAAAACTTGTCATTTTCACCATTCAGACTCTTGTGACCATGTTAGCAATATATATAGCTTGCTAGAGCCTGAGGATCCAGAGCACAAGATCCAAGAACCACACCCACTACACCTACAGAAGCAAGGAGCACTCCTTCGTTGGATCCTCTTCTAGTCTAGCTACTTGATCGATAGATCTATTGTTAGTAAATAATGCAAATCAAGATCGAACACGAGACATAGATTTTTACGTGAAAACCCTTACGGGAAAAAACTACGGGCGCCAACCGGTGATCTTCACTATATGGAGAGAGTTTACAGAACGCAGGGAATACAATGAGTTGTCAGCTCTCCCCGTGCGGCTTATAAGATGTATTTATAGGACGGACTGACTGCAGTCAAATACGGAAACAAATCCGCTAATAAACATGACCGAACCGTGGGCCCTCCAGGCGTCCCCACAAGACCAACGTTATAATTCGGATCATATTCCAACAAACTCCACCTTGAGATGAATTCTATCTTGTAGTGAATGAAGTATCATCAATCAACTCACTTCAATAATAAATAATCACCGGCGCCAAAAGTCACTAGGACTTAATTTGTAATGCCAACTAAGCTTGAGCATAGCCCAAACTTAGCTCCAGAAACTGGCTTTGTCAACATATCAGAGGGATTATCATGAGTATTTATCTTGCATACTTTAATATCACCTTCAGCAATGACACCTCGAATAAAATGATATCTCACATCAATGTGCTTGGTCCTTTCATGAAACATCTGATCTTTAGTTAGACAAATAGCACTCTGGCTATCACAATGTATAGTAATACAAGAAGTAACCCCGCAAAGTTAAGAGTATAAACCCCTCAACCAAATAGCTTCTTTACAAGCTTCAGAAATAGCCATATATTCAGCTTCTATTGTAGACAGAGCAACAGTGGACTGCAAACATGCTTTCCAGCTAACAGCACAACCACCAATGGTGAAAACATAACCCGTGAGTGATCTCCTCTTATCCAAATCACCAGCAAAATCAGAATCAACATAACCAACAAGTCCATCTCTAGATTTTCCAAACTGCAAACAGGCATTAGAAGTACCTCGCAAATATCTGAAAATCTATTGAACAGCCCTCCAATGCTCCTTACCAGGATTAGCCATGAATCTACTGACAACACTCAATGCATGAGATAAATCAGGACGAGAACAAACCATGGCATACATAAGAGAACCAACTGCACTGGAATATGGAACTCTAGGCATGTACTCAATCTCATGATCTGACTGTGGACATAAATCTGATGATAATCTGAAATGTGTAGCTAATGGAGTACTCACTGGTTTTGCATTATGCATATTAAAACGATGAAGAACCTTTTCAATATAATCTTGTTGACTGAGGTATAATTTACCAGATTTTCTATCTCTAGTAATTTCCATACCAAGAATTTTCTTAGCTGCACCTAAGTCCTTCATCTCAAATTCTTTACTCAATTGTGCCTTCAGTTTAGCTATTTCTGATTTTTCTTTAGCAACAATTAACATATCATCAACATAAAGAAGCAAATAAATAGCTGAGCCATTAACAATCTTCAAGTAAACACAGCTATCATAATCAGACCGCTTAAAGCCACGAGAGAGCATAAATGAGTCAAACCTCTTATACCATTGCCTAGGAGACTGCTTCAAACCATAAAGAGACTTCTTTAGTCTACACACAAGGTTTTCTTTTTCAGGAATAACAAAACCTACATGTTGGTTCATATAAATGTCTTCCTCCAACTCCCCATGTAAGAATGCAGTTTTAACATCAAGTTGCTCAAGTTCATAATCATGCATGGCAACAATACTAAGCAAAGTGCGAATAGAACTATGCTTAACAACTGGGGAAAAGACATCATTATAATCAATACCTGGAATCTGGCTATAGCCTTTAGCAACCAACCTTGCTTTATACCTTGCTGGTTCACTAGGAGAAATACCCTCCTTTCTTTTATAAATCCATTTGCAACGGACAGGCTTTTTATTCTTGGGCAATTTCACTAAATCCCATGTACCATTCTTTTCAAGTGACTCCATCTCATCTTGCATAGCGGTCATCCAATTGTTGCGATCAGCAGAAGTAATAGCCTCAGAATAATTAGAAGGTTCTGAATTACCTTCAATCTCTTCTGCAACACTCATAGCATAAGCAACATTGTATTCTTCAATATACCTTTTAACAGACTTTGGCTGTCTTCTGGACCTATCAACAGCAATAGAACGTTGTGGAGACTGCACAACAGGAGAAGAATGCTCAGCAATAGAAGAATCATCAACAATTGGAGAAATTTCAGCAATCGGTGCATCTTGGACAATAGCATTATCAACATCTGGTGAATCAATTAAGTGCTCCACCTGCACGCTTATTTTCTCTCCCTCAATAGGAGCATCAACAGAAGGATTATCAACAAACATAACAGTCTCATTAAAGATAACATTCCTGCTAAGCATAACCTTCTGAGTATGGGGATTCCACAATTTATAACCTTTAACACCATGTTGATAACCAATAAAAATGCATTTAACAGCTCTAGGCTCCAATTTACCATTATCAACGTGAGCATAAGCAGTACAACCAAAAACTCTCAATTGTGAATAATCAGCTGGAGAACCATACCATACCTCAATTGGAGTTTTCTTATCAAGAGGAATAGAGGGTGAACGGTTAATAAGATAGCAAGCAGTGGAAGCGGCTTCAGCCCAAAAACGCCTATTCAAGCCAGCATTAGACAACATGCAACGGGCCTTGGAGATGATAGTTCTGTTCATACGCTCAGCTACACTATTCTGTTGAGGCGTATAAGGAATAGTGTAGTGCCTAACAATGCCTTGAGACTTGCAATATGCATTAAACTCATTAGAACAGAATTCCATCCCATTATCAGTGCGAAGCTTTTTAACCTTCTTTTCAGTTTGATTTTCAATCATAATCTTCCACTCTTTAAATGCTGAAAATGCTTCTGATTTATGCTTCAAGAAATAAGACCATACCTTACGAGAATAATCATCAATGATTGTCAACATATAACGAGAACCACCAAAAGAAGGCTTACGAGACGGTCCCCATAAATCAGAATGCACATAATCAAGAATACCTTTACTTTTATGTGTAGAGATATTAAATGACACCCTCTTGTGTTTGCCAAACACACAATGCTCACAAAACTTCAACTTACTGATGCTATGTTCATCAAAAAGTCCTCTCTTGCACAATTCATGCAAGCCTTGCTCACTCACATATCCAAGTCGCTTATGCTAAAGATCAGTAGCATCAGAATTAGATGATGAATTGGAAATTACAGCGGCATCACCTATAATTGTAGTACCACGAAGACGGTACAAATTTGGAGATTTTAATTCACCTTTCATCACAATGAGAGAACCTTTAGACACCTTTAATACTCCATCTCCACCGGAGTACTTGTACCCTTTAGCATCAAGAGTACTGAGAGAAATAAGATTCTTGCTCATGCTAGGAATATGCCTCACGTCAGCCAATGTTCTGACAATGTCATCATGCATCTTAATCTGAATGGAACCAATGCTAACAATATCGCGTGGACTGTTATCACCCAATCTAACAGAACCTCCACCTTGGAGAGAATCATAGGTGACAAACCAATCTCTATTTGTGCATATATGAAAAGAAGCAACGGAATCAAGAATCCATTCATCATCACTATTAGCACATCCAGCAAAAGCAACAAGCGAATCACCATCGGAATAATCTGCCTTAGAAGTAGCAACAGAAGCATTACCTTCATCATTGGGTTTACCTTTCTCTCTATATGTGCCAGTTCTCTTCTCTTTATTCTTCAATTTCAAACAATCCTCGATAAAGTGATTATCCTTCTTGCAATACTTGCAGAATTTATCACCTCTACCTCGAGACTTTGATCGGCCTCTGTAACGATTAGAACTTTTGCCTCTATTGTCATTATTTGATTTATTTTCTGTCCTCCCGCGAACAGACAACGCTTCTCCTTTGGAAGCAAAACCTTCAGAAGACACCATCAATTTCATCTTTTCCTTGGCATGCAACGCCTCACAGACCTCATCAAGAGTTAGTGTATCATGGCTATATAATAAAGTATCTCTGAATTTTGAAAAAGAACTAGGCAAAAAGCACAAAAGAATCAGACCTAAATCCTCATCATCATATTCTACCTCCATAGCCTGTAGATCAGAAACGATCTCCTTGAAGACCGTTAGATGGTTAATCACAGAACCACCCTCTTGCAACTTGTGCGAATACAACTTCATCTTCATATGCATCTTCCTTGTCAAATCCTTAGACATGCAAATTGACTCTAACTTGAGCCATAGAGCAGCTGCAGTTTTCTCCTGCAGATAATCTTGCAAAATATTATTTGAAAGATGAAGCTAAATTTGAGTCAAGGCCTTACGATCCTTTTTCTTTTCATCATCGGTCCAAGATTTAGAATCCTTGTTACTGAATTTATCAAGAGCATCATCAACATCAGCCTACGTAAGAATAGCCTGCATCTTGACTTGCCATAGAGCGAACCTTGTGTTGCGATCCAGCTGAGGAATATCATACTTTACAAAAGACATGCTGAAGAAAAAATAGCAATAACCAGAAGAAAATAATCTGCAGAAATCTAGGTATGTTACTGTGTAACCCTATCTGAAAATCTGCAGCCAGGTACACTTCTGTGTACGATCAGCAATAAACTGAAGAACCCCTGGTAGCCTCTTGTGTGCACGTAGCAATATTCTCCACCAAGTTTGATCTCAACCACACGGACAAGCAAACCTCAATCTGATCCTGATCACCTCGATTCATGTGCACAATAAGAAATCAAATTCACCCGCATGCACAGCAAGGAACAGCGATGGCTTTTCTCCTGCACACAGCGGCGGCGGCGTGACTTGGATATCGTCTTCTGCCTGACGAACAACACCAGCCAACTCCCTGCAGAACTCCGCCTTGGACTCGATGCCGTCGAGTCCTCGATGGTTCGGCACAGAAGAAAATCGCAGATTGATTCCGAGGCGGCGGCGCGTCGGACACAGGGAACAAAACCCTAACCTTTTTTTTCAATCTCGTGTCTGGCTCTAGATACCACTTGTTAGTAAATAATGCAAATCAAGATTGAACACGAGACACAGATTTTTACGTGGAAAACCCTTGCGGGAACAAACCACGGGCGCCAACCGGCGATCTTCACTATATGGAGAGAGTTTACAGAACGCAGGGAATATAATGAGTCGTCAGCTCTTCCCGTGCGGCTTACGAGATGTATTTATAGGACGGACTGACTGCAGTCAAATACGAAAACAAATCCGCTAATAAACATGACCGAACCGTGGGCCCTCTAGGCGTCCCCACAAAACCAACGTTATAATTCGGATCATATTCCAACATCTATTATATCTACTCTATAAAAGAGCGTAAGAATTGGAGAGCATCCAACCCGATCTCATCCATCAAATTTTCCATCCAACGATAATCCCGGTGGGACCTTACTTATGTGACAGCGTGTTTTGTTGCGTACCTATGCCGCCAGCCGATCCCGCACGCGTGTTCCCGTCGTTTCGGCCCCTCTCGCCTCACTCCCGTCCGTTCGCACCCAACTATATTTCCCTTCCCCTCGTGACCGTGCCGTCCGCTCGTTCCGCCTCGCTACCCTGTTCGAGAACCGATCCCCTCCTCTCGTAGAGGGCACCGACAGGAAACCGCTGCAGAACCGCCCGTCCTCATCGCGACTTGTCGCGCACTGGAAGATCGCCGTCGTCGCCACACCGCCCGCACCGGCGCCGTACAGACGTCGCTGGACCCATGCAGTTCCATAGTTCCACTTCCACGTCTCCATCCGTCGGCCCCTACGCTGGCAACGTTATTCCGCCCTGCCCTGGCCCCTCGGCCGATCGCTGAAGAAGTTCACGTCTATGGGTAGTCCGTCAGGCCAAGGAGCACGCGTGCGGCAACGGTCACAGCCACGTCGGAGTTCTACAACAAGTCTCGGCAACGGTCATGGCCTTTCCCTGGCCGGCGGCGCTGGATTCTACAGCGGTGGCGCATGCACAGGGGCCGAACACGCCGGCGGCAACGGTCACAGCCATGTCAGAGTTCGGTGCACTGCGGTTCGAGGTGTCTGGAGGGAAATCCTACAAGGTGATACCTTCTCTTTCCCTCCCAGTCCAAGCAAAGTCTCCCATCTTTGTCTCCAGATGACTCCTTTCTGGTTGGTGGTTTGGATGACTTGTGGGCGTTTCGATTTGGCTGTTCCTCAGCATTCTTGCATGCGTCTTATTTTTTAGTTGCCACTAGATGGCACTGTCATCTAACACGGCAGAACCGAACAGCAAAAACACTATATTGCTGAGAAAGAAGTAATCCACTGAATGTGGTACAAATTGCTGCAAAGGTGTTGGTTACTGGAAGTTGAATTTGGTAATATATTTTGGACACCATGTTTCAGAATGATGCTTTGAAAAATAAATCTGAGCCTAAAAGCTGGAATCCTGACTGGTATATTTGCTACTGCTGTTGAAACTGCATGAGCATTGCCTTATCAATCTATGTATTATACTGATATGTGATGTTTAATAAAATTAAAATTTGCATCTTCTGATTCCAATGTCTTTTCTTTGGCTAAATTAATTGAGATGCTTATTGCGGAGTTGATTGGATACTGAGGTTTTTGACCAATCTGTGTGTGTTCGGAAATTAAAAAAATAAGATTAAACTTTACTCATATTTCCATTCTACAGTATAGATAAGCATTTAGGATCATAAATATGTTACAATGCTGATGTATTTTTAGGTTACAAATAATATTGTCTAAAGCCAACTTGTTCCTGCAGTTTGATATGTCTTGTTTTTGGGAGCATTGTGGGTTGGATTTGGATATATGTATATAAATACAATGTTGGTGCTTAGTAGACAAATCCTGATCAAAATACACTATATTTATTTCTATAAATCCTTACCATCCATTACATGAATTTAGTAGCCAACTCTTTTTGTAAGAACAGATTTTATTTCTATTTGAATTTGAAATTGATTTATTGACATATATTATACATGGATTCTCTAGAATGAGCAATTTTATTTTTCAAAAATTGTCTACATATTTCAATTTTTATAGACATGTGCATGGCACATGAAACATTGGGGACAGACGCTTAACATACGTGTACAGTCATTGCAACATAAGCAAAATCATGTCCTACTTTTACAACATCCGTGTGAAGCAGTTGAAACATACCTCTAAAACATCTGAAACATTTCAAGTGTACATTTGCATCATGTATCATATCCCCGTGTGGCCTCCGCCGTTTGCACAGGGCTGAAACATTTCAAATGTATATTTGCAACACGCACATATCCCGGTGCAACCTCCTCTGCCGTCTGTATCGGGGCCTAGCGCTTCTCCTTGCGCTGGTGACTCTTGGCGGCGTTGTCGGGTGGGGCAGGTGGCGGAGCAAGAGCAACATTAGGAATAGCAGGGCAGACACGCGGAGCAGCGGTGGGAGCAGGCCATGGTAGGTCGCTTCGGAGGATGAGGTAGGGCACGGCAGCGACGATGACGCAGAGAGCGGGTGGGTGCTAGAACATGAAGCTTGGATAGGAGGGGATCTATGGTAGCTTGGATTTCGCGCCGCCAGGCAGGGTCACGAGCGGACGCCCAGACGGGGAGGCGGAGGGTCTGACGGCGTGGTGAACACCGTGACGGGCGGACTGGGGAAGTTATCGGTTACAGAGATGGGGGAGAGATGGGGGAGTAGGGAGCAAGCTGGTTGCGGGCCAGTCTACTGCGCAGGCCCAGGAAGATAGCGTCCGATCGTTCGGAGACCCTACAGGAAGCATTGTAACTAACACTCGTTCTCCTCTCTCTCTGGCTAATCTACCTATATCTTTATAGCTATATACCATGTCAGTGACTCATATCACTGTTCATGTTGAACAGTGTCCGATCGTCATGCCCATAAACAGTACCAATGACATGCCCATGAATAGTCCCAACCATGCCCATAAATAATATCAATGGCACGCACATGGACCGTACCAATGGCATGCGCATGAACAGTACCAACAACATGCTCATGAACAGTACCAATGACATAAACATGAATAGCCATCATGTCATAAACCGTACCATGCCATGCCCATAAACAGTAACCCTCCCCCGTGCGAAGCACGGGCCTCCCTGCTAGTCCAGTTAAGTTTCAGACACATGGGGAGCAACAGCACGGCCAACTGCGCCACCGTGCCGCAGCCGCCGCCGTCCACAGGGAAGCTCATCACCATTCTCAGCATCGACGGCGGCGGCATCCGTGGCCTCATCCCAGCTACCATCATCACATACCTCGAGGCCAAGCTCCAGGAGCTGGACGGCCCAGATGCTCGGATCGCCGACTACTTCGACGTGATTGCCGGGACGAGCACCGGCGCCCTGCTCACGTCGATGCTGGCGACGCCCGACGAGAACAACCGGCCGCTGTTCACTGCCAAGGACCTCACCACGTTCTACCTCGAGAACGGCCCCAAGATCTTCCCACAGAAAAAGTATAGAAACGCCGTTCTGTTCATCCATCTGTTCTTCCTTTGTTGGCGGCTGTCACATTCGTTCTTGCACCTGTTCCCTGTGTCCCTTACAACAAGTCGCATGGCATCTCGCCACTAACTCCTCATTCCTGGTGTTGGTGTTGGTGGTGCACTGCAGGGCCGGGTTCCTCACGCCGGTGGCGAACCTGCTGGGCCTGGTTCGGGGTCCCAAGTACGACGGCGTGTTCCTGCACGACAAGATCAAGAACCTCACGCACGACGTCAAGGTGGCGGACACGGTGACCAATATCATCGTGCCGGCGTTCGACGTCAAGTACCTGCAGCCCATCATCTTCTCCACGTACGAGGCCAAGACCGACACGCTCAAGAACGCGCACCTCTCCGACAGACCGACATCTGCATCAGCACGTCGGCGGCGCCCACCTACTTCCCCGCGCACTTCTTCAAGACGGAAGCCACCGACGGCCGGTCCCAGGAGTACCACCTCGTCGATGGTGGCGTGGCCGCCAACAACCCCACCATGGTCGCCATGTCCATGCTCACCAAGGAGGTGCTCCGCCGGAACCCGGACTTCAACGCCGGCAGGCCCACCGAGTACACGAACTACCTCATCATCTCCGTCGGGACGGGGTCGGCCAAGCAGGGGGAGAAGTACACCGCGCCGCAGTGCGCAAAATGGGGACTTATTCAGTGGCTCTACAACGGTGGATTCACTCCGATCATCGATATCTTCTCCCATGCTAGTTCTGGCATGGTTGACATCCATGCGGCCGTTCTCTTTCAGGCACTCCACTGTGAGAAGAACTACCTTCGCATTCAGGTATATTATATTTTTGTAGGATATACTAAAGCATAAAATGTTCTTCATATAAAATCGATGATCATTGAGAACATGGAGTCTCTGATCGGGATCGGGCAGGACCTGCTCAAGAAGCCAGTGGCCAGAGTCAACATCGACACTGGGGTGTATGAGTCTTGCGGCGGCGAGGGCACAAATGCAGAGGCGCTAGCGCACTTCGCCAAGAAACTTTCTGATGAGCGCAAGCTACGCAAGAGCAATCTCAACTCCAACTAGCAGTAACACAGCTTGGCGCTTGCCAACAAATTCAGCCATTTAAGGGTGGTCATGTACCTAGACTAGCTAGCAATGTGCCTCACATAGATGCATGGTATTGGTAGCTAGTCATTAGTTATTTTAAATAATTATTGATCAAGCAACAAACATATATATGGACCAATAAACATGTAATTGAGTTCAATCATTTGTTTGTCTACGATTTCAAAAGAATCATTTCATTCTGATATGCGGTTGTTTAGTCTAATAATCCGCGTGATGTAAGCACTGTCATTTCTGCATATATTGCAATCTTATCGACGACGACAACAATAATATGATACCAGTTGATGGACATACACAAGGATGATCTTCACATGTTGGCACATACAATAAAATTGGTGACTAATTTCTTGGCAAAATGATTTGAAGCTTGGATTAGCACATGCATGCAAAGGGCGAATGAGTTGTACGTACGAACCGTATTTTGAGGCAACCTGGCTTCATCATTGGAGGAGGTTGAAGTGTCCACATATTTTGTCGTCGCCCAGTTTGAGACAAGACTATTTTTATTTTGGAAATTAAATGTTGGCGTAATCTATATTGGTGTGGATTATATAATTTTGTGCTGAGCGCATATTGTGGCAGTGAGTCTGTACTCAATTTGTCTTGCAAATAGGCTGATCCAAAGAAAAAGTAAAGGTGATTATGGCCTTGTTTTCTCTATGATCATAAGAAAAATTGTTTTTTAGTGTAGCTGAAATTTGTCATTTCCGCACTAAATTTTTAATACCGAGTTTGAATTTTAACTTTTAAAACAAATTAATGTAGTACATCTATGAATGAACTATTTATGCGCGGCAAGTCACACGGCCATTTTTTTTAATAATTATCTTGTTTATTGTCCAAATATTAACGGGATATTGGTAGTCTTAAATAGTGCCTGCACGAGTCACACGACCATTTTATAATAAAACCTCCAGTTACTCTTTGCGTTATAATAATCACTACAGGAAACTGGCTCTTTGCCGACTGTAATTTTCTTTGCCAACTGTTTTTTTTCGACACTCGGCAAAGAGGTCCCTTTGCCAACTGGAATTTCCTGCAGTCGGCAAAGCAGGATTTGCCGACTGCCTGGCTTTGCCGACTGCCAGGCAGTTGGCAAAGCCATGGCTTTGCCGACTGCCAGGCAGTTGGCAAAGAATTGCAGTCGGCAAAGGCAGGCCATGGTTGACGCCATCCACACCGACACCTTTGCCGACTGCCACTCCGTCAGCAGTCGGCAAAGGTGCAGGCTTTGCCGACTGCCATCCTTCCTGGCAGTCGGCAAAGGCTCTTTGCCAACTGCCACTGATGGCAGTCGGCAAAGAATTAATTTTTTTTTTCGATTTTTTATCCCAGTTTTTTTGTGTTGCCTTGCTACAGTAAGTACATGATATATTCCAAGTTTGGGGTCATTTTGATTTATTTTGCTATATTCCATTGATTTTTGCTGTTTCTTTGATTTTTTCCGGCAGCTCTAGATTTGAACTGCAGGTACATGAAATAATGGAATCCGGCGATTTAGAAAATGATATTCATGATGTTTGGAGCATGTTGAGGCCGTGTGCGGGGCCTCGCGTGAAATTTCGACCGTGTTGGTGTCGGAACACGCCGAGGCACGCGCGTGAAAAGTGTTTTTAAATTTTATAAAATCGAAACGGAGTCCGAAAATGACGAAACTTGACGACGTGTCTTGCCATCGCATGTGGAGGCTGTGGTAAAAATTTGAGAAAGTTTCGAGCAAGTGGCGACGTCGGATGGCTAAAACCTGGACTAACGTCGGGTGGCTAACTTGTTATCACATGTGGAGATGTCCAGGTTTTAGCCACCCGACGTCGCCACTTGCTCGAAACTTTCTCAAATTTTTACCATAACCACCCGACGTCGCCACTTGATCAGAATTGTCTTAAATTTTTATGAAGTGTTTATGGAACAAAATATATTATTGTGTCATTTTCAGAATTATCTAACCAATTTAGTTATTATTGTAATTATTTTATTGCATTTTCCATCTATTTTTGGGATGTGAGCTCAAATGAAATAAGCAATTTTTAGATTAAAATTTTTCCCTTGATTCTAATCTAACCAGAGAACATTTATTAATTTTTTGTGGAAATGACTAATAATTATTTGCTTAGTTTTAGTACTAAACAGTGCTGTAATAATTAAATAAAGATCGGGAGCCAAACCACCAAATATATACTTCGGATTCTCTTTCCAGATTCTTCTGCTTCCCGATCCTTCTCCTCTTCGCTCTCTCCTCCTCCCCCGACGCTCTCTCCCCCGACGCGGGCGACAGCGACGACGCCACTCCGCGCGTGCGCCCCCATCCTCCCTGGCAGTCGGCAAAGAATTTTTATTTTTTTTTATTTTCGATCCCAGTTTTTTGTGTTGCCTTGATACAGTAAGTACATGATATATTCCAAGTTTGGGATCATTTTGATTTATTTTGCTATATTCCGTAGATTTTTTCTGTTTCTTTGATTTTTTCCCGGCAGCTCCAGATTTGAGCTGCAGGTACATGAAATAATGGAATGCGGCTATTCAGAAAATGATAGAGCTTGATTTTAGAAAAATTTAGGAAAAAGAACCATCACGTTTGGAGTTAGTATGAGGGAGAAAAACTAGTTACAAGATTCGGCCACCGATTAAAAAAGAAATCACACTTGTTCACGAAATCACACTTGTTCATCATGAGGAAGTGTGATTTATTTTTTTAATCCGTAGCTGAATTTTGTAACTAGTTTTTATCCCTCATACTAACTCCAAATGTGATGGTTCTTTTTTCTAAATTTGTCTAAAATCAAGCTCTATCATTATGTTGAGTTTTTACTGCTATTAGTTTATTCAAATTTTGATACAACTTTGTTTGACCCATTCAAATTTTGAACTTAAACAAACTACAAAATTTTGATACACTAAATGACCTCAGCCGAAAAACTATTGAATACAAAAGTTGTAGCACTCATCAAGATCTATAATTTTTATATAGGTCATTTTTTCATTTGAGAATGTGTTAGTAAACACTTGTCACAAATTCAAGAATCACACATATAGTTTATGAAACTAAATAAGAGACGTGTCAATTTATAACTAATGTTTGCTAACACTTTCTCAAATGCAAAAAATACCAATATAACAATTGTAGATATTTATGATTTTAGCAAACTTGTTATTCATGTCGTTTTCATTTGAAACCATTTAGGGTTTCAAAAAAGTGGTTTGTAGTTGTCAATTTTTCAAATTCAAATTTTGAGTGGTTCAAACTTTGTCAAATGAAAATTTGATCAAAATAACAAATGTAGATCTTGATGAGTTTAGCAAACTTGGTATTTATGACTTATCTATTTGAAATCAAATACTATTTTAAATTATGGTTACAACTTGATTTTTTTCAAATTCAAAATTTGAGTTATCCAAACAAAGTCCAATGACAAGATGACCTTAATAACATTTGTACATATTGATGATTACTACAAATCTTATGTTAATATCATTTTTATTTTACATCATTTAACGCCTCAAAAATATTTACCAAGCTTGTGTTTTTATTTTCTGATTTTAAAAAAATAAAAAATGGGCCTAAACCTCAGAATGAGCCCGTTACTATGCTCAGCCCATAATTGCTGGCCATCGATTCAAGATCCAACGGCTTTCGTTGCACCCACGAGATATAAAAAGAGCTGTAACCCTAGCCTCCCCACAGCCTCTCCCAGCCCCCACCCCTCTTGTAACTCTCCCTCTGACACAGCGAATGGCAGCGGCGCCCGGCGAGCGAGGTGGCCGGCGAGCGGGGTGGCCGGCGCGCGCGGGCGGAGGCAGCGCGAGCGGGGCGCAGGCGGAGGCGGCGCACGCGGGCGGCGCGCGCGGGCTGAGAGGAGCAGCGGCGAGCCACCGGCGTGTTCCCTCCCCTTCCCCAGCATGTCTTCCCGGCGTGGGGCCCGGCGGCGGGGCGGGGGTGGCGCCGGGTACGCGGCCCGACGGCGAGCGGCGGGGCGGACTCCACTCCTTCCCTCTCCCCTCCGGCACGGCACGGCGCGGGGCCCGGCGGTGGGGCGGCGCGGCGGGCGGCCTCCACTAGGTATGCCCGCTCCTTCTCTTCCCTTGCTGTTGTGCAAAAGCCAGCGCCGTGGTGCATCAGGCCTCTTCCAAGGCCACCGGCCAGATTGCCGGTCACCACCAGGCATCCGGGCTCCGCCACTCGCCATGGCCCTTGGCCTGTTCGACAGCTGCGCACCAGCACAGCTCCTTTGGATTTGTTTTCTGCTTGTTGAATGTAGCAGCAAGGGAGCTATATCCTTTCTTGCAATCATTAATTAATTTCGAAATCCTGCTGTTAGGAGAATGTTTCAGAGTACGGCCAAAATAAATTTTGTGGTGAATTAAAAAGTTGTAGAGAATAGATTTTGATTTCAAGTGAATCGGGTAAGCAATTGTCACATACAAAAAAAGGTTTAATTGGGCTTGCTTTCTGTTCAAATCATTTGAATCAACTGTGGGTAGGTAAAGGACTAAAGGTGCTCTCAGCTAATGCCCTATCGATGGTTAGGTTAATCTCAGCATTTGTGCTAAAGTAACTGTTGTTTCCTGGGTTTCGATCAGTAATTAGGACTACACCTTCAGTACATGCACAATTGATCTGATATATTTCAAGCTTCAATGATGGGAGTTATTATATCTGATGCTTGAAACTTGCAGTTTACAAATTTCAGTATGTTTCATAAACTTTCGGACTGCATTATCCATCGATTTATAATTTGCCTTGTTTTTCCAGAGCTTAACGAGAAAGCATAAATCAAGACAAATAAGGTATGTCCTTGCCATATATTACACTATTAGACGTACTTAACTATGCTTTGAAGAGGATGAAGGGAGGTAAAGCGATGGGCTCCCAAACCATTACTTTTCCATGCATGATGCGCCATACATCTACTCTTTGTATAACTGCATCTGCTGACCATTGTCATAGTTGTATGTTGATGGTCTCGCAATTTTTTATATCTATGTCACAATTTTTTTTTGAGGAAAGATGTCACAATTTTTTATAACTGCAGCGGTGAGCTGTCAGCAACTGATATCTCGGCGTTCCCATCTTTTCATTATGAAGCTCTATTTCAGAATCTTAGCTCCCATCACAGCCACCTTTTATGCCAAGGCATATATTGCCTCCAGGTGACTCTTCAATTACTTTTCCTCTCCAATTCAACCTCTCGGTACATCTCTAGATTCTTTTTATGCCCATCAGTTATGACTTCAGATACTCAATACCGTTTAGGATCCCCGCAATAAATCAATTTGGACAGAGCTTGTTCAGAATAGATTACAAGCTGTTTTGTGCCCCCAATAGCTTCTGTTATGCACAAGTGACACTGACGTACAGTGTAAGATCCATACACTGACATACACCGCTTGCTGCTGCTCTTGAGGCCTCCGCCAAGTCGGTGAGCTCCCAATTCCCATGCCTCGCTGGAGTGGTTTGTTAATTTGCCCAAGCGCCGGATTGAGGGTTTGGGTGCATTTTGCAGCACCCTGACCCGTGCAGCTCGCCGGCCTGTGCACCTACGTCTCGCGCTGCATCTGCAGGTATCATTCACTAGAGCAATTTCGTGTCCATTTTAACACCTAGTGATTTTGTGCATAACTGCATATCAGACGACTAGTGCTATACCTAGTGATTTTGTGACTCAATTAAACAACTATTTATACATGTATCTGAAAAACATGTTTCGTGCCCCATATCTTTTTACCTTTCAATTGATGGTAGAAGTTTTCAATCTCAGTTATCATTGTTCTCTTTACTGTTTTCTTGTGAATCGATACATATGGTGCTGTGCAACAATTTGCACTCTGTAATTATTCAGAGACCACTTTCAATATTTCTGCTGGAGCTGTGCATTAAAATGTTTTACAACACTTAGAGTGCTTATTACATGCAATTGGTGGCAACTCACAAGGCATCCAGAAGTAATTTTGTGAGATTTTGGAATGAAAAATTGTATGTAGCATTTTGCATTGAGTAGTGGGTGGGCACTATAATTATGTGTTGTGCCTGCTAATCATGGCCGTACCGTGCTGCTGTATGGCTACAGTTGGAGATGATATATTTCATTAACTGAGTATGCTGCATATAGTTGTCTCAGCTAGCAATAAACTTTAACCTGATATGTGGTGATAATTTCTTCAGATAGAATTTGAAGTACCCACTCTGCTCCTCATTGATTAAAATCGTGTGAACGTTGGATCCATAGCTTATATGTGCTTTGTCACCATGATTTTATTTGACCATTCTTACAATACTAGTGCTTTTTTTGTTGTCTAAAAATATATCTTCGCTTAACAGGTAGAGGTGGAGTGCATGGTGAAGCAGTTTACTATTGGTTGAACAAGAAAAAATAGTTTGGTTTCTTTTTCCATCTCCATATTTGTGAACTCATTGTAGTATATTCATGTTGAAGATGTACATGACCAGATATCATATCTGTATATATGATATGTGCTGACTCCATAAGTGTTAACTCCATTCATGATAGACTACTAATTTGTGTATTATTTGTTGGTCATGCACGGAAATTGTTGTATGGACAATATATATTTTAATATGTTGTTGCTGCTGTTTTAAAATATTTTTTTTGTGCGTAAGCAGCTCTTTTTTCTGTGAGGATGACTACACAGAAATATTATTTTAAATCTGGGCGAAATGAATTTTCCGTGAGTTCACGTAGACCGACAGAAAAATACATGAATTTTTCGCGAGAAAACAGAAAACAAAAGCAAAAAAAATTCCAGCTTTGCTACAGTCGGCAAAGCTGGGCAAAAAAACCCAGGACAGAGTCTTTGCCGACTGCAATGGGAGGCAGTCGGCAAAGAGGTCAAACCTTTGCCGACTGCAACTCCGAAAGCAGTCGGCAAAGAACATTTCAAAAAAAAATATTTTCTTTCTTTGCCGACTGCCGAGCTGGCGGTCAGTCGGCAAACAATTTTTGAAAAAAAATTCTTTGCCGACTGCCGAGAAACCAGCAGTCGGCAAAGCCTGCCGTCAGGGCTGACGGCGCCACGTGGCTATGCCGACTGCTGGCGTGGCAGTTGGCAAAGGCTTTGCCGACTGCGTGCCACGTGGCAGTCGGCAAATCCGCCTTTGCCGACCCAGGCTTTGCCGACTGCTCTTTGCCGACTGCCACGTGGCTTTGCGGTCGGCAAAGCCTTTGCCGACTGGGTTTATGCCTTTGCCGACCGGGGCAAGCAGTCGGCAAAGAGGCGTTTTCCTGTAGTGAATTAACCTATGGTCAAAAGAATCATTTCGTTCTGATGTGCGGTTGATTAGTCTAATAATCTGTGTGATGCAAGCACCATCATTTCTGGATTGTAATCTTGTGGTCGACGACGACAACAATGATATGTAAGTTGAGAGATATTATATATTGATCTTCACATGTAGCTTCTGAGTAGATACGTGGCACATACTATCAAAATAGTGTTAAATTCCTGCCAAAAAGATTTGTAGGTTGGATTGGCATTCTGATAATCTGATCTGATAGATAAAAGGTACTGCGAGCACATGCAAAGGCCGGATGAGTAACACGAACCGCATTTTGAGGCAAACTGCAGGTTTTCATCATTGGAGGTTGGAGCGTCCACATCTTGTTCTTGCCCGGTTTGAGATCAAGGCAGTTTTCGGAAATGTTGGTGTAATCTATATTGATGGCCGGCAGAATTTATAATTTTGTGCTGAGCTTGTTGTGACAGAGTCAGTACTCACTTATCTTGCAAATACACTACTGGAAAGCAAATACACTACTGGAAAGCAGAAATTCTTTGATGGTTTCGATTTTTTTACAGTTATTGCATAAATTAACATGGTATATGTAATTTATAATTTTGGAGAAATTATTTTGGGCAGATGTGTGCCAAATGTTTGGTCATCTTATGTATTTATCTATGTTGATGCAAACAACAAGACATCTTTCATCTTTGTATGTAATGGATTTATGTTAGACTAATCTATCTATATACCCATGATTGTGTACAGTATTTATGTTGGTATATCTCCATGATTCTGTGTATATTATATTATAAGTATACTTGTTTTTTTGAATTACCCAGAAAAGGCTATTATACCATTTTTTTGTGTGTCGTAGTTTTCTTGGTGGTTTAACACCGACAGGGAACAATAGTTCTGATAGTTTAGGGACGATGTTAGGGAAATTAGCACCAACAGAAAAATGTATTTTTTTCTGATGGTTACAAGTTGATATGGAAAATCAAAAACCAACAGAGAAAAAGTATTTTTCTGAGGGTTCTACTTACTGACAAGATAATTGTCTCTATATCCTGTCAGTGCTACACCATCAAAAAAATCATTTCCCTGTCGGTGTTCTACATTTTTTTTAAGTTGTAGCTGATAGAGACAAGTCTCTATCCCTGACGGTTTCTAATTGTCCTGTCGGTGGGCATTTGTAAATTTCCCTGTCACTCTATCCCTCATGGTTATTCCCTGATGGTACAATGTCAAGGAAATTCTCGTTTAGTTGGTGTGTATATTAACGACATCACTAGAATGGGTGATCCAAAAAATTACTAGACGCTAGGGACTTACTCTAAAATGGATCATGCATCCTAAGAATAGGAGATTATGGTTTTGTTTTGAAATGATTATCAGAAAAGGGAAAGTGGAAACCAATTTCTCCATCAAATCGTAAATAACCCATAAAACCATACCGAGTTTTTAGAAAAAAATACCTTTACTAGGATGGGGAATGCCTAGCCTACTAAAAGGAAAGGCCCAGCTAGACAGGGTGCATCAAATACTTGAAAGACGTATCGACTAGATAAGCTTAAAAGCCAAACAATTCAACTTGATCATTTCAGACCAATTAGATTCCTTATAACAAACTAGGAAATTGTATATATAAATTCATCAACATTCCTTCTATAAACTCTACACCCCACCCCCGCCCTCGGACTATATAAGGGGAGGAAGGGGCGTCACAGGCGCCATCTAGGCATACCATACCTTTGAACCCTTGACAAACTCATTAGTGACCCTATAAACCTAAGTGCACGGCGCAAGAGAAGCATTCTCCACTACACGTAGGGTACTTTGTACCTAAACCAAAATGGATGTGTGTCCTATGTGCTACCCATTTGATTCCCTATGCACAAAACGTTGATCTACATGTTGGACAAAAAATCATATGACAATGTGTCTCCACCTACCTAGCATCAACATAAGCTCTTCGATGTTTTCCTCAAGATTCCATCATGCTTGTCATAGTCTTGTCATCAAGCTGCCTCTTGACATGAGCTTGACACACACCTTAACTTTTCAATACCATCTTCATTGTTCTCTTCGCCGCATTTATTCTAGAGCCGTCCATGTGAACAATGTGGATTCCAATGGTCTCACATGTACTTGGACCTTTAGTCGAAGCCTCTTTCTCTCCTTTCACTAGACATGGAACATAAATGCCAAACCTCGGTTATTAGATTGACCTTCATTGTGTTTCCGTTGACAACCATATAGCATCCATGCACACATATGTCATGAGTCAAGAGACATGTGTTTTCTTTACCTACACTCTGAGTGACACACCTTAGCCATTCTAATAATCATGCATCATAAGCATGTTATCCAACTAATAATAAAGACTTTAAACTAACTTGTCAATCAATCATCGTCATTTAGATCAAACCACATTTATTTCAACTTGGTCTCTCAGTTAACCACTCACACCATCTCCATGGCTCCACCATAAATGCATTGACCACGTAGCACAATGATAATAGTTACTAGATCATAAACTAGGTTTACATAGAGTCTTTACAATATATTTTCCTTGGATTGCTTACAATATATTTTGCTTGGATTGACCCCACCACCAATATAGGAAATTAACAAGCATAAAATTGAGAGTGGGATGCGTGGAAAATAATTGGAACAAGTTATTTTACCCTTAGGCTAGCTACTTGAAGTACAATACTAGATCCAAAGCTATTCTATCTCTAGGATTCTATCTTCATTCCTACTCATATATATCTACACTTCTAATATCCATGTGCATATACATGTACCATGTGAAAATAATTGCAACAAGTTAACTTATCCTTTGGTTGCCACCTATGTTCATTACTGTCGGGATATGTACCAGGGTCCTAGTAAGATCCTAATCGTACACACTACAACAAAAGGATTTGTAGCAACGACTCCTTTTTTAGGGGCGGCTCAATCTAAAGGCACCCTAACAAATTGTTTCGTACATGAGCCACCCCTACAAATCCATTTGTAGAGGTTGTTAGTGCTATCAACCGGGCGGCTGGATCTAGAGCCACCCCTATAAATGAACGCCGAGTAGTAAAAATTAAGTACTAAAATTTGAATCTTTAATTTCAAACGACTTCGGATGGAGAAATGACAAAAATAAAAGTTATAAATCTAAAAAAGTTACGAAACTTCGTAGCTAACAACTTTTTCATTTGAAATCATCATGCCAAGGAAAACTACATTTGAATTTCTCAAATTTAAAATTCAAATTTTTCAAACGACCTTGGATGGAGAAACAACCAAAACAAAAATTATAGATCTTGAAAAGTTATAGAACTTTATAGTTGACAACTTTTTCATTTAAAATCATCTTGTCAAGGAAAACTACGTTTGAATTTCTCACATTTGAAATTCAAAATTTTCAAACGACCTCGAATAGAGAAACAACAAAAATGAAAGTTGTAGATCTCTAAAAGTTATACAACTTTTTTATTTGAAATCATCTAATTGAGGATAATTATGTCTACATTTGCAACATTTGAAATTCAAAATTTTCAAACGGTCTCAGATGGAGAAACAGCAAAAACGAAAGTTGTAGATCTCAAAAAATTATACAACTTTGTAGTTGAACACTTTTTCATTTCAATTCGTCTAGAGTTGAACACTTATTTTAAATTCGGTTGTGCATAATATGAGTAGAAGGAATATTGATATGGACACAAGTGAGTCAGAGGAAAGAATGCGCGAGGCTAAGGTCACAAGTTCAAACCCCAATGACCGCAAAGCACGCGTTGACTTGTGATTTTTGGAAAATGGATTTGTAGGGGCCGTCCCTAACAGGATTGGCTGGTCAAATCACCCCTAGAAATAGACCCTACAGAGTCGTTCTTTAGTAGTGACATATCTATAGTTGTAACACTTTTCCTCAGTCCCCAGGAGAGATTTTAAGTCTTGTGCTTTCGTCATCTTCTCCTGTACGTCTCCTCCACCACATATGTAATTGTATAGGCCATCTAACACTACTTTGGCCCGCTGAGAGCTGGATTCTCACGAAACACGCAGGCAAAGGACCTATACATTGTCACTTCTCAAATATTTTAGGTGGCTGAATTTATGTTGTTGTTCACACAATAAGTAATTTTGTTATTGTTTGGCTATAGAAAACAACTATAAATTTCTCTTGTGAGATCTTATTTTTATTGTACTAGTTGGTTATATAAAATCATCTTAAAATTCAGGAACATGAAGTACTCACATTAACGTGGAGACTCCGTTAGAGCCTCCATTTAGTAACAGTAAGATCTATGAAGAGTTAGTCTAGGATGATGGCCTGCCAACTTGCCAGTTGCCAAGTCCAAGGCACGGAACATGTAGCACGTATAATATGTTGAGGAATGAAAGCGATCGAGAGAGAAACTGAGATTCGCGTGCCACATGCAAGCCAGCGAGTTTCGTCTGACACGGCTCCCTTACAATAATGCGGCAGTGGCCACCTATGGTCTATATGGGCGTGATTGGTACGCTGCTTCAACTCGTCATGGCCCATCGGATGCGATTCTGGAGTGATTGGTTGGCTGATCTGCTGCTCGGGCCAGGCTGGCTTTGTGCAGCGTGAAAGAGGTGCCTTTGCTGAGCGCCAAAGGTCAGCGCTCGGCAAAGAGGTGCCTTTACCGAGCGCCAAGGTTGGTACTCGGCAAAGAGCCACCTTTGCCGAGCGCCTAACGGAGGGCGCTCGGCCAAGGCACCTCTTTGCCGAGCGCTGACCTTTGGCGCTTGGCAAAGAATTTTTTTTGTTTTTTCTTTCGAACCTTTTTTTTGTCATGCATGACACATTATTTGAAATTCTTTGTCTAGTGCCTCCGATCTGACGCTCGGCAAAGGAGTGTACAGCAATTAAACAAATAAAAAAACAAATTCAAAAACAAATTCAAAAAAAACAAAAAAAATTTTGCCGAGCGCCCCCGATCTGGCGCTCGGCAAAGAAGTGTACAGTAATTAAACAAATAAAAAAACAAAATTTTTTAAAAAAACGAAAAATTCTTTGCCTAGCGCCCGCGATCTGGCGCTCGGCAAAGGCACCTCTTTGCCGAGCGCCAGATCGCGGGCGCTAGGCAAAGGGCGCAATCTTATTACATGAGCCGGCCACAATTCAAAAAAAAAAGAAAAATTCACATGTGACAGCAGGGGCCGACGCTAGCAGCCCACGCCGCGCCCATCCGCCGCCGCCGCCACCGCGCCCGGCCGGCCACCGCCACCGCGCGCCGCGCCGCGAGCCCGGCCACCGCCGCCCCGCGCCGCGGCCGGCCACCGCCGCCGCGCCCGGCCAACCACCCCTGCGCCGCGCCCGCCGGCCGTGCTCGCGCCCGCAACACCGTGCTCGTGCCCGCGCCGGCCGCGGCCCGCCCCCGCCCCCGCCCCGGCTCCGCCGTCGGCCGCGCCCCAGCCCCGCGCCGCCGGCCCCCGCCCCCGCCCCCACCCCGGCCACGGCCGAGCCGTCCCCGGCCGCGCCCGCTCCGCCCTCGGCCGCCCCCCGGCCGCGGCCCGCCCCCGCCCCGGCCCCGGCCGCGCCCGCTCCGCCCTCGGCCGCGCCCGCTCCGCCCTCGGCCGCGCCCACGATGGCCCCCACCCCGGCCGCGCCGGCCCCCGCCCCGGAAACGGTCGCGCGCACCCCGACCGCGACCCCGCGTCGGCCGCCGCACCCCGCGTCGTCCGCCACAGGTACGTCTAGTTTGACGTAGTAGGAGTAGTAGGAGTAGTAGTAGTGGTAGTTGGAGTAGTAGGAGTAGGAGTAGTAGTAGGCGAAGTCGTGGTAGGCAATGTGGTAGTAGTAGGATTAGTAGTAGGTGTAGTAGTAGTTGGAGTAGTAGTAGTAGTAATTGTAGGTGTAGTAGGTAGTAGTAGTTGAAGGGTTAGGACTAGGAGTAGTAGGCGTAGTAGTAGTGGTAGTGTGAGTAGTGGTACTACTAGTAGTGGTTATACTAATAGTGTTAATACTTGCATATATTCTTCTGCATGGATTGGAAATACATATGTGCTAGTCGGCCATCGTGCCGGTGATGTATTTGTGGTTGTCGGCCATCGTGCCGTCTTTTTTTGCAGGTTTGGTAACCTCCCCGTACAGGGGAGGTGCTGCCGAAATTTTTCGTTCTCACTAATTGGTTTTTTTTTCAGGAGGGCTCCCGTTGGAGGATAGCTGAAGGAGCACGACTCGGCACTGCCCCGCTAGCCTGTCTTCACCGGCACCTACGGTATGACCTCTCTTTCCGTCACATGTGGACGTAGGTCGCGTTATCCAGTTAGGCGTCTCCCGTCCGAAACGGATACGGTTGGAAGTATGCGATCTTTGCATATGTATAACCATATCTGTTTCGGATTGTCCACTTTTTTTGGATAGCCCGCGGATGCATAGACGAGGTTAGTTTCTATGGTCTGCTCTGATCCGAGACAGGGTTTCGGCCTCACATTCGTGTTGTTCTCCGGATACACACTCTCCCCGCCGGGACGTGTATCTGGAGAACAGCGGGGAGGTGCTGCCGAAATTCTGTCTCGGCTCGGAGTAGCCCATGGAAACTAACCTCGTCTACGCATCCGCAAGTGGGATTAGGACCTATCCTTACCTATTAGATGGTAGGAACACGAAGTAGATGCACTTGATGTTTATGTTCATCTTTGATATGCATGTTAGAGGATGGATGACCGTGAGTATAGTATGCGGGATACACAAGTAAGCATGATTTTAGCATTGAATGGGGGCAGAAGACGGAGGCTTTCTTGGACCGTGCATTCGACAGTGGTGTGAATAGAGCGCGATTGGCGAAGTGTCCCTGTAGCAAGTGTGCAAATAGGAAATGGCAAAACCAGGAGACCATGGCTAAACATCTTCAGTTGAATGGCTTTGTGCCGGGCTATACCCGGTGGGTACACCATGGTGAAGCGCATCGATTGAGAGAGGAGGTCGTGCGGCCTCGCCTCGAGCATGTCGATGATGGTGGCGGGGTTTTAGACATGTTAGATGACTTCGCGCAAGCACAGATCCCCGATGGACGTGCCGAGGAGGCGGAGGCATCCGCAAAGGCATTCTACGACATGATGGCTTCGGCACAGAAACCCCTTCATGATCGCACGACGGTTTGTCAGCTCGATGCCGTTGGACGCGTGATGGCGTTTAAGGCCGAGATCAACATGAGTCGGCAACACTTCAGTGGCATGCTGGCCTTGATTGCTAGCCTGCTTCCGGAGGGCCACGTGTTGCCAAAGAGCCTGTACGAGTGCCAGAAACTCCTTGATGGACTCAAGATGCCGAACGAGCAGATACATTGTTGTCCGAACGGGTGTGTCCTCTTCAGCAAAGATCTTGAGCAGGAGAAGTATTGTCCGAAGTGCAAAGCCTCCCGGTACCTGGAGGTAGACTCTGGTGGAGGCCACAAGGAGCAGCTTACCGTCCCAATGAAAATCCTACGGTACCTCCCTTTCTTGCCGAGGATCCAACGGCTATACATGAGCGAGGAGCATGCTAAGCAGATGACATGGCACAAACTGGGGAAACGATACAATCCCGACAAGATGGTGCATCCGTCCGATGGTGAAGCATGGCAACACTTTGATCGCATCCATCATGAGAAAGTGTCAGAGGCTCGTAATGTACGCGTGGCACTGGCAACAGATGGGTTCAATCCTTATGGTATGATGGCTGCCCCGTACACGTGTTGGCCCGTGTTCGTCATCCCACTGAACCTCCCCCTGGCGTCTCCTTTCAACGTTTGAACGTATTCTTGTCGTTGATTATTCCTGGACACCCGGGGAAAAAGATGGGTGTCTTCATGGAGCCTCTCATTGATGAACTCGTCAGTGCTTGGGAGGATGGGGTGTGGACATACGATCGAGCTACAAAGACCGTCTTCAAAATGCACGTTTGGTACCAGTACTCCATGCATGACTTCCTAGCGTATGGGATATTTAGCAGTTGGTGTGTCCACGGGAAGTTCCCATGTCCATTATGCAAGGCTCATCTGAGGTTCATCTGGCTCAAGAACGGTGGCAAGTATTCGTCGTTCGACAAACATCGTCAATTCCTGCCCCTCGACAACGCATTTAGGCGAGACACCGTGGGCTTTACGAAAGGTGTCGAAGTCACTGAACTTGACTGCCTAACATGTCGATTACTTCATGATGTGTAGGTCATTCCTTGGTGGTGCGAAAAGTCCCCTGAGGTGTGGGGGCAAATCGTGGACCGTTGGCTGAGCGAGGAGTGGCGGCAGCAGCACGCGGCTGCCCGGGCTCACCGTTTGGCCATGCCAGGTGTACCTCACCATCAAGGCAACCGCAACGTCGGCGGCTTCGGCCGAGCTTAGGTACGTCATCATGTTTGTAACTGTTGCCATGCTTTAATGTAACTAGGCAAAGACTACTAACAAACTTCTCTTCGTTCTCACAGTCGGCGGCGCACGGTGGCCAGCCATGCTCCTACTTCGCCGCATATACCATGTCACACAAGGGCAAGGCGACGTCCGACGTCTCCTTCAACCCAGAGGACCCGCCCGAGGCGTACACAAGTGAGAGCGCCTACAAAAAAGTCACCGAGTACCATGAGGCGGCGAGGGCGATGTATGGGTCGGATTATGATCCAACGACTGACAACATCGATGCGCGCCTCGTCATGTGTCTTGGAAAGGGAAATCAGCATGGGCGCTACTGGATGGCCAACAGCGTGATCGACAGCGCCACTACTCCCACTCTCTCCTAGATCCGAGCACAGACCACGAGTGGCTCCGGACTCCCGCCGATACGCGAGCGGCCGGCCTATGGACAGGCCTAGGTCGAGGCACTACAGGTTAGTTTTGGTTTACTCATCGTGCATTACACGAGGATTTCCTTGTCGCTTCACTAACATTACCTTTGCAACAATGTATAGGCTCAGGTGGAAACTTCGAACAAGAGGGCCAACGAGCTGGAGGCGGTTGTGGCTTCAGAGCTGGCGGCGCGGCTGGCAAGTGACCAGAGGATGTCGGACGTGCTGGCGTTTCTGCAGAGTTCTCTGGGTGTTACTTTGCCACCCAGCTTGATGGGTCCACCTCAGCCTCCTCCCGTCGTTCCTCCCTTCGTTGCTCTCAACACTACTCCGGTGAGTAATATATATCATACATGCATGTTATTTAGCTATTTAACTTTGTCTCATGCAATCGCTGCTCCTGTGTGTAGCCTCAGTCGGCGGGTTCGAACCACGTGCCGAACGAGCATGGGGGACCGTCGCCGCTGTCACATGGGTGGCCCGGGTACCAACCTCCACCGCCGCCTCAGTGAGTAACGTTGAAGTTGTTGTCACGTATTCCTTCTCTTGGTGATGAACCTGAACTTGTTGTGTTGAACTTCATGTCATGGACTTGGACTTGTTGTGTTGAACTTCATGAACATCAAGTTGTTGTAATGGACTTTATCGCCGAATAAGTGATGCTATTATGAGATATATGTGCTATTGTGATATATATGGTGACGGTGGTGATAAAAGCGATGAAATTGTAATATAAATGGTGTTATTTGTGTTCATGGTGATATCCATTTGATGTATATATATGATATGTTGTGTTTGCAGCGATAGAAAGCAAAAAATAAAAAAAAACAAAATCTGGGTTCCAGATTTGCCTAGCGCAGCGCTAGGCAAAGAGCCTTTGCCGAACGCTTTTTTGCGCTGCGCTCGGTAAAGCTGCCATATTTAGCGATGTAAAACGGCAGCTTACCCAGCTTTGCCGAGCGCCAAGCTGGAGGCGCTAGGCAAAGAATTTTTTTTTAAAAAAAATTATTTCTCTTTGCCGAGCGCCAGGCTGGAGGCGCTAGGCAAAGAATTTTTTTTAAAAAAATCAGTTTGCTCTTTGCCGAGCGCCAAGCTGGAAGCGCTAGGCAAAGAAATTTTTTTTAAAAAAATTAGTTTGCTCTTTGCCGAGCGCCAGACTGGAGGCGCTAGGCAAAGAATTTTTTTTAAAAAAAAAATCAGTTTGCTCTTTGCCGAGCGCCAGGCTGGAGGCGCTAGGCAAAGAAATTTTTTTTAAAAAAATCAGTTTGCTCTTTGCCGAGCGCCTTATTGGAGGCGCTCGGCAAAGAAAACGTCACGCCGTGATTACCGCCGTGACCGTCGCTTTTCTTTGCCGAGTGCCGCCTAGGCGCTTTGCCGAGCGCCCGATAAAAGACGCTCGGCAAAGGAGCCTTTGCCGAGCATTTCGTTGCCGGGAGCCCTTTGCCGAGCGTTGCGCTCGGCAAAGCCTTTGCCGAGCGCAATTCGGCCTTTGCCGAGCGTCTCAGGTGCTCGGCAAAGCCGCAGTCTGCAGTAGTGATGCATGCAACTTAACTAGTTCCTATCAACCTTGACATGGATTATGAATTGACATCTCAAGGAAATCCGATAACAAGAAGTCTTTTCATATATCGAACCTTTTGTCCTTTATGATAGTTTCTACATTGATATTATGGCAGGAATTGTGATCAAATAAGCAACCCTAACCCTAGATCACCAAAGAATCAGGAGTAGGGGCCAGCTCAATAGCTCACCGCCGTGGAATTGCTCGATCTAGAAGTCATGGGAGATGGAAAGCATAACAATGACACTGATTTGGGCCAATGGTTAGGAGATCGAGGAGCACTCAAATGGATGTAAAGGAAATGGAGGAAGGTTAGGAGACCATGGTGGAATCTATTTTCGCTACCTGTGCCAACAACCACTATGCCCACCTACTTACAAACTAGCAATTAAAACTTACCACAAGCGGTTTTATAAGAATCAGCGATGAAAAATCTACTGGAAATTTTTTTTGTTGTAGTGAATTTGCAAAAATATTACCACTAACTAAATGAACAAGAAAATACACCATACACTCAACACCATACACTCAACAACTTCCTCACTCTTTGGTCCATGCCTTCAAGTAGGTTGGTGATATGGACTCTCAAAACCTTATATATTGGTCTAACTCACCGTCAACAACTAAGGTTAAACTTAATCCACACAATCATACATGGACTAGCATGTACCAAATTCAAATTGGACTAAGATATCAAAACTGAGCCACTCAAATTGGGAGCTATAGGGTTTGGAATAGCATCATGATAGGCGAATGTCAGTGTCGGGATGACATAAGAGAAGGTTCAGGGAAGACCATGACATTGAAGCAACAGATGAGCACAGATCCAAAGTGCAAATAAAACATCTCTACCAAATGGTGGAAAACAAAACATGCCCCCACTCCTCACCACCTCACCACTCAACCACACAGACACCAATCAGACTCCAGTGGGGAACTTAAAATATAAAAGATCCAAATGTTCAATTTCATAGATCAAGGACCTAGACAACAACAATAACGTCTATATTTTAGGGAACGATCATGCATTTTACTCTTCATTTGTTGGTTCTTCCCACATGGGAACTATCACATCATACATCCAAATCTATTTAAGCCTAGCTCCAACACAGAATGGGTTCATTTATGTATAGCACCTCTCTTATAGTTTTACCATTTCTTGACGTAAAAGGTGAACTAGAGATGCTACAATTGGAATAATAGGATTATATATCTGTCGTGAAAACCTATTTCTTATACAGCCTTGGGGGATAGTTCCATCAGAACTCTGGTGCATAATTACTCAAGATCTCCCTTTGTTCCATGGTCGAGCGATGTCTTGCACTAGTTGAGACTAGCTTTGAATACCATATGTAATATCATAACATCCAAGTTTTGGTTATATGTTTACCCTACGTAGAATGATCCCGCATATGCATTATAATTTTCTCTCAATTTCGTCCTCACTTCATGTAAGATGTTAAGTTTGAAATAACAAGGACTATAAGCGAGCCAAAATCTTGTTAGACTATTAAAACAAGACTAAACCTCATAACAAAACAAATGAGAGACTAGAAGAGGCGTTCATGACTTGGATATAGAGTTTTGAAGTGATTGGGCTGAATTTTTTTTAAGAAACTGGAGGGGCTGAGGCCCCTACAGCAAAATTTTATTATTAGAAATAAAAAGGGCTGATTAAGGAACCCGCCTCCAAAAATAGACTTTGTTTTGAGAGGCAAAGATCTTAGAAGGCCAGCCTTTATTAATTAATTTATAGACATGAGTTACCTCTGAAAATAAACTTCCCATCTCCAAAAAAAATAAGTAGCTATTTGTGGAGATAGACATAAATTTTGACTGTTCTATAAATAAAAGAAGGTGTTTAGTGCCAAAATATTCAGTACAAAAGGATAGCACCCTATGTTCACTCACAAATGTGTCTATAGTAGTGTAGTAGTAGAGAGGTGATGTGTGAGCTAAAGATCATTGGTTTAAATCCTAGAAAACACTCACTTTTAGACCTTTTGGTTTTCTAGAAGTCGTTAATAGAGGCGGCCAGGTATTAATAGGTGAGCTATATACTTCTACTAATCGATTTACACATAGGTCAATGGACTCTCTAAATGGTCCATTAATAGAAACCATTTTATAATATCAGCCTCTGTAAATATCTTTTCTAAATTCATCACTTTAACTATGTTTCTAGACATAATGTACTACCTAAGTATATAACAAAAAACTATATATCTAAAAAAATTCTAAAATGTCTTATAAGTTGAAATGAAGAGAGTGGTAATGTAAATATAGACAAGCATTTCCAAAAACATAATTAGACAATAAAGTTGGAGCAAGGTTGGAGTGATGGAGTAAGCGAGCGATTGTGGGAGTACAGGCTGTGAGAGAATATTTGATATTTCATTTTGTACAGGAGTATAGGCCTACAAAACGATAAAACATAGTGTGACAATACATTCTCTACAGGAGACTATAGGACTAGTAGATAACGAAAAATCTAATACAAAGGACACACTGATTGGTATGTCTTTTCATTTTCTACAATAGTAAGATTAGATAACGACAAATCTGAAACAATAATGGACACCAAATTTATTTGTCAACTTTTGCAACACAGTAGTACACATCAGTTGGGCTATAGAAAATGACAAATCTTAAACAAAGGACAACAATGATTCGTAGCATCGTGTAGAATTCAAGACATCAATCTATGAAGAGCCAGTGAGGAATTGCCATAAGGTACGGGAAAGGGGAACATGTGAAAAGTTGAGTTTGACACGCCTTCAAAAATAGCTGGAACACAGTAAAATCATTTTTTTTCAAATCAAGTTTGATGAAGACAAAACTTAATAAAGTTATAGTATTTGAAAAGAACAACAACTTTGTAGTTGATGAAATTTTCTTTTCAAACCACTTGAGTCCTAAAAATTTTGTTTTTAGTTTTCATAATTTGAAATTCATTTTTTATGTTTTATCTCAAATCACCTCGGATAGAGAAACTACCTAACCAAAGTTTTAGTACTTCAACAGATCTGCAACTTTGTAGTTAAATATGTTTTCATTTGAAATCATTTAGGCCCAGAAATTCTATTTAAAGATTAATGATTTTGAAAACCAACTTTTGAAAAATTTTCAATTGACCTTGGATGGAGAATTGATCTAAAACAAGAACGCAGTACTTGAAGAGATTACAACTTTGTTGTTCCACTTTTTTATTTGAAATCATTTACAGCCCGGAAATACTGTTTTATTAAATGCACATAATTTGAAATTCATTTTTGTTTGAATTTTTCAAATGACCTCAAATGGAGAAATGACATACACTACAATTGTAGTACTCAAAGAGATCTACAATTTATCAGTTCAAATATTTTCATTTAAATTCACTTAGGGTCTCAAATTATCAATACAACATTCGCTAAAGTGAATACAAAATGATTGTATCAGACACTGGGTGTTTGGCACTGCTCCATAAACTCTGCTCCACAAACTCCAATGTGGAGTAGCTCCACAAAAAACTGGAGTTTATGGAGCACCTCTTTAGGTGCTCTCATAACTCCACCCTTTTTCCTCGAACAGAGTGCGTGAAGCTGAAACCGTTCAGCTAAAAAATGTGGAGCGGAGCTGAAAAACGTGGAGCGCAACAGTCCCAAACACCCCCTTAGCCACAAGTGACTCTAAGGTGTAGTAGTAAGCAAGCAACACATGAAGCCAACAGTCTTTAGTTGGATCCCAATGGGTGCATGCATGTTGGTGGCATTCTCCTAGGGTTAAATTTTCTTTTGTTATTTCTTTGGCCCGATTAGCTAAAAAAATGTAAAACGATCGCTAGGGGCGGGTTGAAAACCACATGCATGGTTGTGTTCTTCTCCTAAGGTTAACTTTTTTTTTGCTATTTTTGGCTTCATTTGCAAATTATGTAAAATGGTCACAGTGCCACTATCGCCACATCTATTCTACCACCACCGCACGTCCGCACGCCGGCCGGCATGGTCACCATTGTAAGGGTAAGGGAGCTTCCACCGCATTGTGTAGACACGTCGACCCATCGTGCACGATGTCACGATATCAACCGCGCCTCTGAGCATTCAGGTAGCAAGACCCACGTCGCCCATAGTTCTTTTTTTTTTAGGGAACATGTCGCCCATAGTTTAGTCACCGCATCTGCTTGGGGCCACGATTGCTGCTCGATCGATGGGCCGGCCTCTCCCTCCTCTGTTGCGACCATACAACCCGTGACAGACAGGGCTTATAGCAAGGCTGGAAAGTGGAAACGAGTACACTGACGAACATCCGGAAATAAAAGAAAAACAGGACTAGTGAGCCAAATAATGCAGCGTGGTACAAAAGCCCAATAGTATTAGGCAGGTCCGGCCCTCAACGTAGGTCCAACAAGGCTGTCCAATACTGTGCATATTGAAGGACACACAGAGAAACGTAGATGCACACATGCAGTGACGATGGCTCAGAGTCAGGGCCTATTTGATCCACTACTAGTACTAATAGTTACCTGGCTAACAGCTAAAAAGTTACTAACTTTTAGTTAGCAAATTATTAACAGCAAGCTATTTTCATCCACCTGGTGATTGGAAAGTCTCAAACCTATTAGCAGCACCGAATCTGCTAGTGAAACTGGTAGTTAGCAACTCTTTAGCTAATAGTTAGTTGGTATATTAGTAGGTATTTTTGGATCTACTAGTATTAACTTTAGCTACTAATTATTAACACCGGTGATCCAAACAGTATGCACTTGTACTATAGTAGCGAGATGCACCGAACCAGCTATATATGAAGAGAACTAACCGGTGAGGGGGGGGGTTCCTGGGACATGTGTTCTCAACCTTATGGAAGGTTGAGTTTCCGTGGAGGAACTCCAAGAGATTAGTTAAAAAAGGATTCCACATTCACCAATTTACCTATTCTCTAAAATAAACTCCACCCAAAAAAAGACTAGTCTAACACACTATGTAAAATAAGCCTTCTCTATTTTCAAACATGTCGTCACCTCGTTTTCATCTTGTTGAGCCTTTTCAGATCATTTGGCTAGGGACGCCGATAACGCGATCCAACAAGACCCTACTTACCCTCCCTCCCTCCCGCCACCGCCATGGTCATGGACGCCCCTACCCCAACCTGACCCGACCGCCTCTTACGCCGCTAGAACCCAAACGCCTCCCTCCCACCGTCCCCACCGCTTGGCCGCCGGCCTCCTTCTAAGCATGTCGTGAGGAGATGAACTTACCTTGAAACCCTAACTCTGGTCTCCAACGCCGACGAGGTCGTCGCTGGTATCCTAGCTACAGGCGTGGGCATGGTCGGGCGCGTACTGATGTCCCCGTCTCCGAAGCCGACTGTGATGGTGGGGTAGGGGTGGATAGGTGGGCCGGCTACGGGAGGCCTGCGTCACGTGGTCACGCTCTGCGCGACCGGTTGCTTATTAGACTTTGCGTTATGCGTGCCGGAAGGATAGCTTCGTCCTTAGGCAGAACAGTCCGCCCTAGACCATCCCGCCTAGACCTTGAACCTATCCAGTGAATTTTTTTAGAGATGGCTCACTAAAGCGATTTGCTACAGAAAAAAATAATTAGTGACATTGTGTTGAATTAGAGAGCCATTAAATGCATGGACATATTTTCTAGTTTATATAAAAAAACTGGTTTGCTTGCTTCTAGTAGGAATCCAATAATGTGTGCTCGATTCCATATCCACGAACGTTTTTTCTTGCGACAGAGAGAGAGAGCATATAACGTGTGTTTGGGACCGCAATCGCTGCACCATTCTACTCCTCCGTTGTGACCAAACAATCCGTGATTCATGCGTGGCCCAGACAGGCAGGGCTTGCAGTGTACGCAGGGAGCAGGGCGGTACAGAAGGCCCAATGCTAGTGAGCCGAATAATGCAGCACAAAAGGCCCAATGCTATTTTTGGCGTGTCCCCTCCAGAACGCAGATCCAACTAACACTGTCCTGGTACAGTGCATATTGAAGGACACATAATGAAACGCGTCATACACGCGCGCAGTGACGCTGGGCATCAGAGTAGTTAGCGGCGAGATGCACTAAACTGTCCTATAGTGGCGAGATGCACTGAACCGGCGGTACACACGAACGAACCAACCGATGGGATCTTTGTTTGGATACATACTTATCTCTACCTCAATCAGTATGTGGGTGGCTTTGATAGAGATTAGCTAATTTTGTATCCCAATCTTACTATTATTAATTAGAGGCCCCAATGAAAGCATCACGTTAATTCTCACCAGACGCGCTAAGAAAAAAAATAAATCCTAGAAATTCTCATAATAATCAGGAATATCTGATCTTTGATTTTGTAGACTCTAACCATCATCACTAATAATAGCCATTGGATCTATTGTAATTTATTAAAAATTACCCACCACTGCCATTATGAAAAATACATAAAGTAACCCCTAACTTTGCATGTAAATTACCCACCTCTGTCATTATAAAAGATAATTCAAAATAAGCCCCTATATATATATTTGTATATAAATAACTCACATCTATCATTATGAAAATAATTCAAAATAACCCCCTAAATTAGCATCTAAATTACCCACCTTGGCCATTACAAAACATAATCTAAAATAACTCCCTAGCATTGCGTTCAAATTAACCAGCTTGGTCACTATGAACAATAATTCCAAATAGTCCTCTAACTTTGTATCTATAAAAAGTCTGCAAGTCTCAAAAAAAAAGTTACCCATGTCTACGTGAAAGATAATTTAAAATACCTCCTAATGAATTTATAAATTATCCACCTTTATTATTATGAAAGATAATGCAAAGTAATATTCTAAGTTTGCATTTAACATATTCATATATGTCATTGTGAAAGATCATATAATGTATTAACTTTATATTTGTATGTACCATAACCATTATTAAAAATAAACAAAAAAATTCTAAAATCTACATGTAAAAAATAAACATGAAAAATAAATATTTCATAAAGTACGCTAGAATCATGAAGTATGATACATATATTATTACAAAAAAATCAATATCCATAAAGTACGATACATATATTTCTAAAGACTTCTATAATTGTGAAATAAAATAACTATAATGTTATGCTCCATCATGTATATCAAATAAACATTTATATATTAGAATAAATATTTATTTTAAGAACTTATGAAACATGAAAAATTTTCACTTAATAAACCACGTAGTAATAACACTTTATATTGATACTCTATTATAATAAATTTTATAAGTTATTATTTTAAATAAGTGTATACGGTTTTACTAAAACATTATGCTATACAAATATTATTAATTTAATTTTATGTACTATATGATATATAAATAATACTACACATATATTCTTGTGATATAACATATTCAACATGTTTAGTGTCGGATGCAAGCCGAATTTCAACTTATATGGAAAACAATACTGCTAGGACCAAGACTCTTTTTAATAAAAAACAATTTTGAATAAAAGATAAAGAATACTAGAATTTCTAATTAACTTGTGCAAAAATTGCAACAACATAGTTAATCCTATGTGTGTTCAAATTGCAGTGTGATTCGCTGGAGGGGCAGGCATCGTCGGTGGACGTGGCAACGAAGGAGAACATGGAGACTTTGATCGGGATCGGCAGGGACCTTCTCGAGAAGGGGCGAGGGTGAACATCGACACGGGAGTGTACGAGACCGTGCATGGTGAGGGCACCAACGAGGAGGCTCTCGAGCGCTTTGCTAGGAATCTCTCCGACGAGCGCAAGCTACGCAAGAGAAACTTCAACTCCCACTAGCCGGCGTGGCCTTTTGCATGTTGCCTAGCTAAGCTCTCCGCTGCTTTCTTTGCATCCCGACTTGCCGGGCAGAGCACAAGAACAATCTCTGAATATTGTTCTCTCTCAATAAAAAACAGCTTTTCTTGCTTCTAATCGGAGGTCGAATAATGGATTAATGTGTGCCTGACTGCCTGGTCCATATTCACCAATGTTATTCTTTTCAGGAACGTGCGCTGCACGTGTTTCATTAAAAGAAAATAGAGGTCACAAATACACTCCCGCAGCACTAATCGGCGAGATGCCCCATAGCGTGCGGGTAAACAAAAACACAAATCACCGATGAACGGTGGAGATGTAGGGACCTACTGAAAAGTAAACGAATTGCGCGACTAAAAGAGCTTGCTCGCAGCTAGCCTGCAGGTTCGTCCCCGTTCAACGCGAGCAGTGACGACAGCGGACGGACACCGGCCGCGATCCAAGCGTTAGCCTCCTCAACGATGGAGCATAGCAACTGCGTCGTTGTCATGCAGGTGCGATCGAAGGTCTGCCGATTGTGTTCCTTCCAAAGACACCAGGTGACCAGAAGCACTGCTGAGTCGAAAGCCTGCCGAATTCCGCCTGGCAGAGCTGAGTGAGATCGCTGCCACCAAACCTTGAGCATGTCGTCGTGGTGAGGGGCAACCTGTTTGGTCTCTTGCAAGCAAAGGACGGAGACCCTACACTGGTCAACGAACTCCCTAACTACGTTGCGACGCGCCCGGCCATTGATGCCGCGGGCGTTCCACACAAGCAAATGATTCGTACTCATGTTGCCAACCGTAGATGCGACGTTGAGCTGCGCCCTCCGGTTTCAACGTGACCGCCTATTTCTGCGCCTCGCCGACGTCTCGGGGACTGGAATAGGGATAAGAAAAAGGATATCCCACCCTTCCAAAGGATAATACTGAATCCTAGCCATCTATTCTTTACATCTCATTTAATCCTAGCCATTCATTCATTTTCCTTTCCCTATCCCACTCTCTGTATTCCTGTATCCAAACGCCACCTGAGTGAACGAGAGAGGGGAATCTTTAGGACGTATGTATGGGGCCGCGATTGATGGACAATGGTCCTCTCTGCCTCTGTTCCGACCAAAAAGAAAACAATGTGATTCAGCAAGCAGACAGGGCTTTTACCGAGGCGTATTTGGCTTTTCCCCAGGCCCAGTGGCCCTCCCTGCAGATCCATCGAAACTGTCCAATGCAGGCACATGGCAGTATGACAGAGAGAAACACATGCTACACACATGCAGTGTGACGCTAGATGGGCTGTGGCCTCAAGAGTTAGCGGCAAGATGCATCCAACTTTACTACTACATAGCGAGGAGCCAATGTTGAGATGAGATGTCTCATTGGTTTGCAGGCCCCAATTTTTATTTTTCCATCAGACATATCAACACATCGAACCAACAAGCTCATTTGTTCTTGGTGACTCACATTTGGGGTACAATCAACAATAACCGAGAAATACTAGGCCTCTTTAACAATCTTTATGATGGAGTTTGTAATGCTAGAAGCCAAAGGCGAAATCAACTCATTTTGAATTTTATGACTAAGATAATGATATTGCAGCTCTTTGTTTTGAATGCGTCTAAAGTGGTCTTGCATTACCCAGTCAAATTCAGCAACCATCTCACAACAAGCTAAGAAATTACCATTCACATCATTGTAAAGTTGCTCACTAGATCCTCTAAAAGCTAAACTGCGTTTACCAAGAAACTTCACAATGGCAACAATTCTTAGTAGAACTAGCCTTATGTGTTCTTTCTCCTTTGTGATTTGATGTTGCAACTCCTTGTCAATTGTTTCATGTTTGCTTAATCTAACTCTCAATTCATTCCAAGAGTTCATGTTGGTCATATGATCCACACTAACTTCATGCTCTTTTAGTCTTTCACTAACATGGCTCCAATCTCTAAACCCATCATGCCCCAATGAACTCTTGCAGTTACTAGAACCAAACAACTTACAACAAAAGAAAAACACTTTGTCAACACTTTTTTGAATAGACCAACCATTTCCTGTCACGTACCTCTTCATTGCTCATTTTTCTAGAATAATGAGTGTATGCAAAACGTCTTGATCTGGCATCCATAGGAAACACAATATTTTCTTCTCTGATAGGCCCCTTCTCCACTAATATGTCCCCTTTGTTATCAAGTTGTCCCAATTTATTGGATCATACATATCAATAGTAAAAAATGGTTCTTCATCAACATGAGTAGATTTTGTCGTAGGAGAATTAAATATGGGCTCATGGTCACTCACATTATTATCATCCATGTCGATGCCAACATTATCTTCTATAGGGCTTTGATCTTCTGGATGCGTAGTTTGTTCCTCCACAACAACTATTGCCCACTCATCTAGATTTCTTGTAGTGTTTGTATTGTTCTTAAAAAATTTATGAATAGATCCCCTTTGTGATTCTTTCAAGGCCTCTATCCTTCTCTTCTTTTTTCTTTTCTCACTTCCAGATGCATGTTTTTTGGGCAACATGACTACATGAGTTCACTGTAAATTCATAAAAGTAGTAAGTAATTAAAAAATATGCCATACTAAATTCAACATGATTGCTACACCATATGGGATTCCTAAATCCCAAATCTAAAGAAGTATAAAGAATAAAGATTGGGGTGATTAGGGGGCTCAGGGCCAAGGGCCAGTTTCTTACCTCCTTACACGAAGATCAAAGTCAGTGAGCTCCGCCGGCCGGTGGCCGCTCACACTCGCACGGGAGTCACAATTCGCGAAGATCACCAAGACGCACATGATTGCTCGCTGCTTGCAGCCTCGCACGGGAGTTGCTCACTCGCGCAGGAATGGAGTCACGGCCACGCGGCGGAAGGGCACAGGAGTCGCGGACGCGAAAGGCAATCAACGCGGAGTCGTATCTCGTACGCCTGGTTCAGCTGTTCCTATGGGCCATAGGAAGAAATACTACTACTACTACTTACATATTTGGGGTTGGGCCCCTTGGCCTCGAGGGCCCAGTGCGGCGGCCCAGCTCGAATCCCACCAGGTTCGGGCCTGTTGGCTTGTTTTGCTGATGATGATTGACAAGTGACACTTTCAGCGTGAGGGTATCAATTCAAATCAATGGATGGTCCAAGAGTAAGAGCAGAATTAGAGATCCGTTATGAATATATATTTTTTACGTATTTTAAATGTAAAATTTTACACTTTAATGTATAGACTTTTATACTACAAATAGAGTGCTTTCCATGTATAGAATCATATGAGAGGACCAGCATAGAAAAATTCCTCTCTAAAAATTTAAATTTGAATCAGGGCAAGTTTGTTTGACGGTTCTAGCCGTGGAAACTCATGTACCCAAGAATAGATACTATAGTTTAGTTGCATAGAAATTTGATGACCTGGGCATAGAAATTTCAAGTTCCTCCTCTTTCTCTAGAATTTGAAATTTTAGTTTGTCTTGTTCGTGTGACTTAGTTTATCATGATTCTGATCATAGAAATTCATGCGTTAAGGTATAAGAATTAAAACTTGGTGACAAAGAAATACGTTGGCATGATCCTAGAAAAAATTGAGATATTATCTTACTCTCTGAAGTTTGAGATCTGAATGATAGAAATTTGCAAAGTCAGGAGAACTTTTACCGTTTTCTCTATCCCTAAGAAGAATGGGCTACACCAACTCTGAATTCTGAAACACAGCGTCCTAAGGCCACGACCCATGGTAGTAATGTAAAGGCTTGTCCGTGGGCTGTGCTCCTTTTCTCTGATGTGGTGGGCCTTGACGTTTGTAGTTCTCATGCCAGAGGAAGTTAAAAGGCTTTCCAGCAAGGACAAAAGAAGGGTGATAGCAACGGGAACTTCAGCTCAAAAAAAAAAAGCAACGGGAACTATGTTGTTTCGAGATATACGAGATCTTATCCATGGACACCATTTGTATGCTCTGAAATCCACTTATTCTCTCTATTGTTTTTTTTTTTTTTTGAAACCTCGCAAGGACTTTATTCATTGAGCATGGCTGCACATGAGTTGGCTGGATTAGCTTTGAGTTGGGACTTGGGTCAGTCGTTTGTTTGGGTGGACCCTCCCCCTAATCTTGTATCTGAATTAGTGGCTCGCAATTTGGCGAAATCCACACACATTATTTGGCGAAAGGCCATAGAAGGCGACTGATGATAAAAAAAAAAGTATGCCAAGCCAACGGTACACATTATTGGTAGCTGTTCCAAAGAAACAAGGCCGTACTCTATCTTTTATTGCCCACGTATATTACAATTTACATATCAGAAGCTTGCTTTTATTCATAGCATTCAAGGATTATCCTGGAATCGTCGTCATGAAGCACGAGCGACGCTGTTCTTCGTTCCCCTGCTCGATCGGTCAGTAGTAAGGAGCATTCTTCTCGCTAGGAAGGAGGATTAGGCTGGCATTTTTTGCCTGCAAAATCAACATCTCTTAGAGACTAATTTCCATGAGAAGTAAATGCTTGGACGCAGTGGCGGAGGCAGGATGAGAATCAGGGGGGGCTAAAACAATGGAGATGTTGATTTGCATAAAGATTTAACGGTGATTTGAGATTTTTACTACAGTGTTTTTAGTGGTAAATCAAGTCATTAGGGGGGGCTGGAGCCCACCCAGCCCCCCCTTTAGATCCGCCACTGCTTGGACGTGGCGAAAGTGAGCAAACAGACCTCGGCGGGCATGGATTCGCCCTTCAGGAATTGCTTGAACATTAAGAGTGCCTGCTCTGGGCGATGCAGGGGAACCTCGTGTGCCCAGCGCCGCGGACGGTGACGTAGGTCAGGCCTTCGTACTCCATGCTCCAGCCGCCAACCTATACATATTTCAATCCCAGCATGTATATAATGTCCATGGAGGAAATAAAAAGAATCAATATCTATGAGCAACTCAGGGTTCAGACATATGAGTATATGCAGGGGCGAAGCTGCCTTGTTTAAGGGGGCACATGCACCCCCCAAAATTTTCAAAAATAGTGAGTTTGATTAGAATTCCACCATATATGCACCCCTTATGAGACACGTCTATGCACCCACCAAGTGCACCTCCTCTAATTTTCTCTAGCTTGGACACACCTCACTTGGGACCATGTACCAGGAGTACCAGCTGTTTTAACAGGAAATCGCACTCAATGGCACTACAGTGCACTGCAAAAGCAAAAAACATGTATTTTAGTTTCTTGCAGAGATATTGATGAGAAAACTCACTGAAGTGATACTAGCTCCACCCTGGTATGCCGCTAGGTGGCTTATTACCTGAAGACCCACACCTTGAGGCCAGCTCCAATGAGCTCCCTGTAGATGGGAAGCATGGAAGTGGTTGCGTCAGTCCAGTTATCAAATAGCAAGTTGCTGCAGAAGAAATAATATGGTTTCATTTTCACCCATGACAATGCAATTCAGTACGTACACCCGTCAGTATATAGTCTATGCATGTAAAAAGACACTGACAGTATCAAATAAAAATATGGGTCATCACCTGCATACAACCCTTTTTTTTAGACCAAAGATCATTGGTCCCGCTTTCATCCACGTCACGCCAGAGTCCCAGATCTTCCTGCACTCTGGCGTGACGTGGATGAAAGAGCTCCCCGGACAGACCTAGAGCCTGGTGTCTAGGGTCTCGTCGGCAATGAGGCCGTGGTGCTACCAGAACTCGAACATGCGCCCACCGTGTCAGCGCGGGCATCGGTCAGGCCATCTCCGACCTGGAATTTGAATGAATTCAATCGATCTAAATTAACATAAGGTGCATTAAGTTAAGTTATACGTGCGCTGTATATATGTACGTTTGTGTGTGAGTTCAAATTTTTGCTTTTTTAATCATGCACCACATGTATATATATCGATGTATACCATGAAGCCCTTGAGGTTAATGAAAGGCTTTTCTACGCCGATGTTGTTCCTGTACACAATCTGGGAGAGCTGAGGAACATAGTGACCTGCACATCAAAATTCTTCACGAATTAAACAATGCAAAACACACTATGCGTTCTCCAAACAGTCTGATACACTAACAAAAATAGTACTACTGATCTCCGTAGCTTTCCCCGGTAATGTAGAAATCACGGTATTTATACTGTGGGAATCTCTCGCACCATTTCACCAGGAACGTAGTCCCTAAGCATAGCAGCTACACGAGCCAATTAACTAGTTAGGACTCATAGGTCAGGTTATTTATGCAAGTAGGTTACAAACAACCCCTACACTTAATGCAACAAAAACAAAAGAATGCTTGAAAACAAATAGGTCATGTACCAAGGCTTACCTGGGAATAACAATTTAGCAACCAATCCCAATTAGAGCTTCTGGATAATATCACAGAGAAAACCCGCTTCTAAGCAATCAATAATCTTCTGGGTCACCACCTTGTCTTCATGACGACTCATTAACGTGTTTTGCTGATTTTTATATCAAGTGGGTTCGAACTCCTTGCTAAAAGCTGTACTTGCTATGATCCTATAATAATATGCAATCTTTTTAGGACATTTTTCAAACCTTTTTCATGGGAGGGAGGATGTAGTATATTTGAGTTTTGTATTCTACGATCCACTGTTGAAGCCTAAAGGTTGCATCAATCATATCCATCTATGATTCTTCTAATGTTTTTAAAACAACTAAATAAATTATAAGATCTACTCAACCTTTACCAAAACAATAACATATCTCATGAAACAAGCCCTAACTAATCATGCTAAAAACCTTGGAAACGTTTAGTGCACTTCTAAAGGAGCCATTTAGAGGCATCGTGAAAACCTTGGAAATCATAGCTTGCATCCAATTGGATAATCCATATATAGAGGATGCTACAACCTTAAAAAATCACATAAACAGAACCTTGTGGATTCAAAAAGCTAGAAACAAGTACTCTCAGGTAATTTTTTTGAAAGGACGGCAAAAGCTTTGCCATAATTTTTATTAGACGGAAAAAGCCAAAAAAAGGTTTTAGTACAAAAAGAGCTACTCACCTAAGCGCTTCAGCCGGGATTGAAAGAAACACCAAAACAAGATAAAAAAAAGCCTGAAACCACTCCCGACCGAAATAAATACTGACTGAAGCGCAACCCGCTAACACCTAACAATAACAAAGGCCCCTTAGGGAGCAACCGAAAATGATAACCAAGTCAACTAACTCGAGGACGTTCTAGGTACCATTGCCATGTTGTATTGGTTGATATCATCCTTGCATAAACTAGCTACTTATCTTGGTCTTCTTCTCTTCCGTTGGAAAGTTCTTCTATTACGTTCCTTCCAAATATGCCACCAGAAATATTCCATCAAACATTTTCTTGGTTGCCCTCTGCCCCTCTCTCAGGTAATTTTGGAGACGGATTGTGCGAGAATTGTGTCATCCCTAACCAGTGGTCTAGTTGATAGATCAGAGATTGGCCCGATTATTGAAGAAGCAAGAGGATTGGCCAGTCTGCTGAACGACTAGAAGATTTCCCAGGTGAAGAGAGACTATAACCATGTGGCAGATGCTTTAGCGTCATTAGCTAGAAGATGTAAACATTCCGTGGCTTGGCTGGGACGAGCACCTGCGTGTGCATCGAGCCTGCTTACTGCCGATTGTAATCACTTTGTGACTAGCTAGTGAAGTTCTCTCTTTGCTCGCAGAAAAGAAAAGGTCGGAAACAAGTATTTAGTAGTAGTATATATATTTTGACTCGATGTCATTTCGCATCAATAGATGCACTACTCTCTCGATGTCTTGGAACAATAGGCTATGCCAACTCAGAATTCTGAAACATAACATGCTAATGCTAAAAAAAAAACCCATGGGCTGCAAAGTCATGGCTTGTCCCCTGATGGCCAGTGCTCTTTTCTTTTAGGTGGGCCGTGATGTTTGAAGCTTTCATGCCAAAGGAAGAAAGTTGGGAAGGCCTTCCAGCAAGGACCAAAGACAGTGGCGGATCTAGGAATTCACAGAAGAGGGGGCTGAATTCATTTTCAACCTCTAAAGCCCCTTCTTCATCTCTTTCATGCCTTTAAAAATTAGTAGGGGCTTAAGGAGGGGGTCTATTGTCGCAGCAGCGGTAGGGGGGGCTTGAGCCCCGCCCGCCCCACTGCTGGATCCGCCCCTGACCAAAGAGTCCATACTCGGAGGAGGGCGGCCTTGTTGTCCTTGCTATTAAAATATGACCGAAATTTATTAAAATTTCGATGTGACTCATTTTGACACACTCAAAACATGCATTATTCGTATATGGCTTCCAGGAGAAACAATCCATCATCACCAAGTGAACGTTTTATACATTATTCATAGCTTTTCGGAAGAAACGAGGCTGTAGTACTCCAGCTTTTATTCTCCACGTACATATCAGAAGCTATAGCTCATGTTCTTAGCATCCAACGATCACCCTGGAATCGCCGTCATAAGCACGAACCACCACAAGCAGCTCTCCCCTCTCTATAAGTTAGGAAGGAGCCTTGTTCTCGCTAGGAAGGAGGATTAGGCTGGCATTTTTTGCCTGTAAAATTGACATCTTTCAGAGACCAGTTTCCATGGGAAGTTGATGTTTCGAGATGTGGCGAAACTGAAACTTGCCTCGGCCGGCATGGTTCGCCCTTAAGGAATTGCTTGAACAGGAAGAGCGCCTGCTCCGGACGGTGTAGGGGAACCTCATGCCCGGCGCCACGGATGGTGACATATGTAAGGCCTTCATACTCCATGGTCCAGCCGCCAACCTACATATATTTCAACCACAGCATGCGTATATAATGTTATAATTATAATGCCCATATGGAAACAGTATCTATGAGAAACTCAGGGTTCAGAGATAGAATGAAGCTTATTATGTATTTTATCTTGTTCTGGACACTTGACTGACCTCGGTTGAGACCATGTACCAGGGGTACCAGCTAGTTTTAACAGGAAGGCCCAGGGCAGCAAGGGAGTGCCTGGTCGCACTCAGCGGCACTACAGTGTCCGTGTCACCACTGCAAGCGCAAAAAAAGACATGTATTTTTGTTTCTTGCAGATATATTGATGAGATGAACTCACTAAAGAAAGTGACACTAGCTCCAGCATGGTATATATGCAGGCAGCTTATTACCTGAAGACCCACACCTTGAGGCCACCTTCAATGAGCTCTCTGTAGATGGGCAGCATGGAAGTGGCTGCATCTGTCCAGTTATCAAATAGCAAGTTGCTGCAGGAGGATAAACAAAAACAATATGGGTTTCATTCACCCATGACAATCCAATTCAGTACCCACAACACTATATCTATGCAAGTAAAAAAACACTGACGGTGGAAAATATGGCTCATCTCACCTGCATACAACCCATGGGTACTCCATGCTGCCGCTGACGTTGGCATGCATGGCCGTCTGCACTTCGGGGAGGTTCAAGTACTTGGTCGAGTAGAAGGCGGTGCAAGGATCGTAGGCGGGCAGCATCATCAGCGGCTGAACCACCCACCGTCAATGCATTGCAAGATCATCGTCATCAGGCACGTACATTTCACATTTCTCTGATGGAACTAAAGGAGATCGAGCTAGCTAGAGCTAGCCGTTCATGGCCGGGCGGCGATGAATGAATGGCAATGCAACTTACATGGCGGCTTTGCCGGAGTCTGCGCGCGTACGGGCTCCCCTTGTCACAGGGCGGTGTGTAGATGCTGTAGCCGTCGATGTTGCCTTGCTCCTTCAGGGCCTTGTCCCAGATCTTCCTGCACTCCGGCGCGACGTGGATGAAGGAGCTCCCCGGGCAGACCTTGAGTCCGGTGTCCAGGGTCTCGTCGGCGATCAGGCCGTGGTGCCACCAGAACTCGAACATGCCAACCATGTCAGCGTGGTCGTCGGTCAGACCGTTCCCGACCTGGAATGAATTAAATCGATTTAAATTAAAGGTGTATTTTTTCATTGAGTTATTAAGTTATATATACACATGCTGTACGTTCTATGTGATGAGTTCAGAATTTTTTGATCCATATATACCATGAAACCTTTGAGGTTAATAAAAGGCTTCTCTACGCCGATGTTGTTCCTGTACACAAGCTGGGAGAGCTGAGGAACATAGTGGCCTGCACATCAAAATACTTACGAATCAATGCACAACACCATGCGTTCTTGACTTTGTACAAACAAACAAATCTCCTTTCTGTTTCGTCAAAAAAACAAATCTCCTTTCTCCAAGAAGTTTGGTACACTAATAAAAAAATACTACTACTACTAACCTCCGTAGCTCTCGCCGGCAATGTAGAAATCGCGGTATTTGTACTGCGGGAATCTCTCGAACCATTTTACCAGGAAAGTGTACGAGTCAAGGGCTGTAAAATAAAGAATTATAACGCATGGAAAAGACAAACATGTGCATGTCTGTGTTTATGTGTGTATATATCATTAAATTTCTGATAACGAGTACTGAGGCCTTGTTTAGATACCTAAATTCACCCCCAAATTTCACTATGCAAAAAGAAGATGCCCCATCACATCAAAATGTCGGCACATATATGGAGTACTAAATGTAGATGAAATCGAAAACTAATTGCACAGTTTTGTTCTACTTTGCGAGATGAATATTTTAAGCCTAATTAATCAATGTTTGAACAATTATTACCAAATAAAAACAAAATTGCTACAGTGTGACGCGATGTTTACTATGCAAACTTTGCCTCCAAAGTTTGGTATCTAAACATGGCCTGAGATTATTTACTATACAACCTTCAGAACTGATTTATTACTATAACATATGATTGTAAAGACTATAACGAGTTATCACAAAACCTATGGTAAAAAAGTAATACATATGGAGTAAAAAAATGAGTTCAAATTTCCATAAATCTGTGCAACGGTTATAGTAAATTTAGGCGGCTATGGAAGAAAGTCATCGTATGTCTAGTCCGGCAGGGTATATATACTCAGGTCCTGTTCGGCACAGCTTTGTAAGCTGTTGTAAGTTATTATTTTTTTTTTTTTTTGCTAGACACTCTTTCTTGAGAACAGCTAAAGAGGTGAAGCGCTTTTTTTAAACTCTGACAAAGGAATGGAGAGAGGTGAAGCTAGAAAAAGTAGTTTTTCATAGCTCTCTTCCTCATTTCTCTCTCGGCCATGCATGAGGTTATTTTGCCAAACAATTTTTTTTAAAACAGCTCAGTTTTACCGAGGATGCTGCTAATGAAGCTGTTTTAGCTTCACTGGTGAAGCTGAGCTGTGTCAAATGGGGCCTTATACACATAAGAAAATACGCACGTAACATTAGTACTTTTGACGTACCCGTTGAGTTGTCGCCGGCCACAAGTAGGTCGGAGCTGGTGTTGCTGTAAGAGAACCCCGCACCAGCCGGCGCGTCCAAGAAGAGTACGTTCGCCACTGCATGCACAGCATAACAGCACAGAGTGTTTTGTTTTTGGTAATTTGCGAATTGTATTCAACATAACATACCTTTGTTCCATGCGTGCTCGTTGAGCAGCAGCCTCTGGCCGTCGGTGTGAACGCGGAACACGCCGAGCTCCTCCATGGCGCCATAGCCGACGGAGGAGCACCCAGGCCCGCCGTTGAGCCAGAGAAGGAGCGGCACGGTGTCCGGGTCTTCGACCGCGCCTCGGTCGGCCTCCTGGAGCCAGTAGTAGAACGCCCGGCCGGCCTGCTCGTCAACGGTGATGTATCCCCCGTACATGTCGAACGCCACGCCGTCGTTGGGCTGCCCCGGCAGGGCCCGGATGCGGTCTTCCTCGGACGCCCCTCGTGCCAGTGCCAGTGCCGGCAGAAGGTGGCCACCGGCAGCTAGCGCTAGGAGGAGTGTTACCGTCGCGGCGCGCCATGGAGAGCTGTACTGCCCGGAGGAACTCATGTTTGCTATTGCTCTAGACTGAGCGGCTTAGTTCATGGAGAAGGAAGAGCAAGGTTCACTTATATATATACACGGGGAGAGGGCAATAAAGAAGGCTAATTGATTAACGCACGCGTGCGACATGCGTGAATTATCTACGTACGACGCCATTTTTTTCATATCATAGAGATAGAAAATGGACGACGTACGTTCAGCAGAGAAAGCGAGACTACGACTAGTGAATTGTGATTGGGGGCAGCTGTCACCACTCACAGGCTTGTAGCTATGCGTAAATTGGCTCGTGCCAGGTGCACCAAGTGACGACCAAAATACTGCCACCGCTTTTTTGTCCCGGCAGGGACGTGCGTGGTACATGATGCGCGCGCTCGTGGTCCTCCTCCCCGCCTTACGTTGGTTACACGTGAAATATGCATGGCCACTTGTGCCAACGCGGCCGTGGAGCACATGGATCACGATGGCCCTGCTCCTGGGTACTTTGCACCTTGCTTTCGAAAGTGTGCATCGATCTCCTGCAGTCGTGGGTCACGTGTTGGCCAAATACGAACACGATATGTGCTCTTATATTCCGGATTTATGATGAGTGATTGTCAACGTAATTCACGTCTTGGGTAGAGTTTATGAACTAACCATGGCGTGAGTTGGGTTATGTAATATGTCTCTTGGCTTATAGAGCGCAGGTTTGGAGCTCGGAGGCTGTGGTCGACGGCGAGGTGAAGGTCAAGTAGGGACGTGTGCCGTGCTGATGGACCAGGATCGGTGACGGACGAACGTGAGGATTGGACTGAGGGACCAGGAGGCCGGGTGACCAGCCGCGGTGGCTGACATCTGGGGACATCGACAAGCACAAGTGTACATATGAGTGACCATGTTGACCGAATCAAGTCGACGGACATGCAAGTCGAGCAGAGGCTCTAGAAGACTTGGTGGCCGGGCGGTCGAGGACGGAGGTGACACGTGTCGAGTTGCGGGAGGCGCGTATATATGGAGTACGCTACTCGCGGACGGTTTCCAAGTTTGGGCCCCAAAACCTAGGCAGAGGTTCTGAGGAGGAATGGGACGACACGTGGCGGAATCACAGAGGTTGTGTCAAGGCAAAGCAAATCTGTGCAGGAATTGTGGTTGTCCGATCGACAGAAATCGAGTTGGACCGTAATGCCCTCAGGCTAGGTGGTTCACCCCTAATTATCTAAGGGCATTAGTGGAATTGTGTAATATGCCTATAAATAAGATGGGGCTGCCTCCACTCAGTCTCACCTCGTGGACATTTTTCACTTTACTCTTTTAGTTCCCCGTCCTAGGATTTGTTCTTGAGGTCCATAAATTCTGAATTTGTGTAAACACTTGTGAAATTGAACTCGGAATAAAGTGAGGCCCTAGCATCACCGTGCCCTCTGGGATTTGAAATCATGGTGTCGTGATTTTATATTTCACAGTTTAATTTTCCATTCTTTCCCAATTTGTGCAGCCCCGGAGTTTGGATTGATGACAGACGATGATTTTTCGGGGATAGTGTCGGTGTTCGGACCCGAGGGGGTCCTAGACCAACGAGTAAATGCTGCGTGTCCCTTTCCCGGATGGTGATGCAAGGAGAACACTCGGGGGGTTTATCCTGGTTCGGGCAAGAGAAGGCCCTACGTCCAGCGGGGGGAGATTTGTATTTCCTTGCACCGAGGTGCTCGCGTAGGGGTTACAAGCTTGCGAGAGAGGGTGGTGAGCCCAGGTCTCAAAAGAGGAAAAAGAAATACAAGATGATTGCTTGAGATGTTGATCGCTATCTTGTGCTTGGTTTTTTTTCCGTCGTCCTCTCCAGAGCCCTGACCTACCCTTTTATAGGACGAGAGGAGGCCAGGACGACGGGAGCCTTGAGATGATGTTTTGTCAATCACTGTTGAGGTGGCTGTAGCGACGTGCCTTAGAAATGGGAGGCCATCCCTGGACTCCATGGTGTTACAGAGGACGAGACACTGAAATGACCTGGAGCGCCGCGCCATACCGTCCTTCCTTCCCTGTTGTGCTGTGTTTGGCGTCGAGGCCGGGTCGAGGCCGGGTCGAGGCCTGGTCGAGGCCGATCGGATAAGTCCGAATCCCTGGAATCGCGGTGTACGGACTTTGTCGTATCCTTCCTCGAGGGTAACTGGTGGCGTACAGTGTGCGGTAAGGTGGGTACAGTGACGTTTTTCACCTCCCATCATGGGATGGGCGGTAAAACAGCGAAGACTGACACTGGTACTGTTCCCACGTCGACCCTGATTGCGGCCATGCCGGTAGGTGGTAGTAGGAGATTTGCATTAAATGCTATGACTTTTGTCCCGAGGTAGGTGGAGGAAGTGGGGATCGAGCGCCTCGACCCGGGCTCACGCGAATCGGAGTTCGGTCGAGGCGTTTTGTCATATGGGACGGGACGCGGTCGAGGCCTCCCGTCGAGGGGGCCTCGTACGAGTCGGAGACGGGATGCGGTCGAGGCATCCCGTCGAGCCGACCTCATACGAGGCGGACCCGCCGCGCGTTTTGAAGTGGGCTGTGCTGTGCCGTGTTTTAGTCGCTTTTGTTCTTATTATCGTTTTATGTGGGTACCCCTATACTACTGGTACCGACAGTAGCCCCCGAGCCTTTAGGTGAGTGTGTGATCACTCCCCTGAAGGCTTTTTGCCGATGGATCGGGGTCGTAGTACTGTTGACCTTTCCGGCGGGGGCTTTCGAGCATTCTTGGGACTTCTCCGGTGGGGGCGCGCGAGCGCACCCGCCGGGTGTAGCCCCCGAGGCCTTGGTGGAGTATTGAGAAGACTCCTCCGAGGTCTTTTGCATGTTTTATCAAGGAGTTGTTGATGCGGTCGAGCCCCCGAGCCTCGCGCGCACGAGGTCGATCGGAGTCCCTGCCGTCTTTTGTTGTTTGGCCCTCACGCTCCTCCTACGGAGAGGAGGAGGAGGGGTGGGGAACGTCGTACTACCCTGTTTGGGCGAGTCCGGCGATCTCCGGTGAGCTGCTAGCGGGGAGATTCGAGTGAGAGTCCGTGCTCCAGTCGTTAGGAGTCGGCTTGTGGCCCGGAGGCGCTCTTCAAAGATGCCAAGGAGTGATCGTGCGGATGTCGGTTCCCTGCGACAGGATCCGAGGGCTCGATGCCTCCCCCGAGGGGATTCCTGCTTCGACCTCGTCCTTTGGCCTCGAATACGTCTTGGGGTGCCTCGAGAGCGTGGCTCGAGCCCTGGCCATGTACGGGCGCATCCCTGGTCGTCCCTTGCTCTGTTGCTCGAGGGCAGCTGTCGAACCTAGGTCGAGGGCCAGCTTCTGTTTCCTCGAGACTTATAGTGGGCTCGGAGCCCGTTATAGGTATCTGGGAATATCCGTCCGTGGATCTCGCCCCGCCCGTTAGCCAGGCGCGCCTTTTTAGGGCGAGATCGGCGCGGTAGTGGGCGACGTGGCGTTCAGTTACGGCGTGAGGGACGGCCACGTGCCTTGCTCCTGTAAGACGTGGGGGACGGTTAGGTGAGCGCATTTATTGCGGGAAACTGTTCCTACCTTTTCGCGCGGCCGTTGGACTTCTTCCCGGCCTATAAAGGCGAGACCCAGGGGTCTGTGTTCCCCTCTAGTTCTTTGCGCTCTTGCCATCCCTTAGCCTCAGGAAACCCTAGCCTTCTTGCGCCTTCCGCCCACACCGCTGCGGCCGCCGCCGCCTCCCCCTTCGCTCATCCCCCTCCCGACAGCGCCGATGGCCGGAAAGAGCCAAATCCTCCCCGCCGAAGACTGGGCCACTTCCTCGGTGACGGAGAGGAGGCTGGAGGAGCTGGTCGAAGACGGGCTGCTGCGGCCGAGGATGAACCGGTCACGGCCGGAGTGGATTGCGCCGCCGCCGGCCCACCGGGAGCCGGCGCCCCCGGAAGGATACGTGGTGAGCTTCGCTTGCTTCCACGAGCAGGGGTTCGGCGTTCCCTCGTCGGTCTTCATGCGCGCGCTTCTCCACTACTACCGGGTGGAGCTTCATCACCTCGCCCCCAATGCCGTCGCACAGGCCGCCATCTTCGCGGCGGTCTGTGAGGGGTACCTCGGGGTGGAGCCGCAGTGGAACCTGTGGCTTCACCTCTTCAAGGGCGAGCTCTTCGCCAAGAGAGCGGGGGAGAAGGGAGTTCTCTGCGCGGCGCGGGCGGGGAGCTGCGTTCTCCAGTTGAGGTCGAGCCGGGCGGATCAGTACATCCCGGCTCGACTCATCTCCTCCAATAGCGGGTGGCACGAGGGCTGGTTCTACCTCCGCAACGACGACAATCAGCTGCCGCGGTACACCGGCCGTGTGCTGACCGCCCGGGAGGACCGCTGGGGATACGGGGTGCTGGAGGTCGAGAAGCCGCGCCTGGACCCGCTGCTGGCGGCGCTGCAGCAGCTTCGCCTTCGAGGCTTCACGGCGGCGGCGGTGGCAACGGCGTTCCATCGCCGCAGAGTGATGCCGCTGTGCCGGCGTCGCCTGCGCCTCGACCAGATGACTCCGGAGGCGCCTCTGGAGGGGAGTCGGATGTCTCACGAGGCGCTCACCCTCGAGGAGGTACTTCGTCGAGCCCGTCGGATGGTCGGGACGTTCAAGGCGGAGGAGGTTGACCGGGTCCCCATGAGGCCCACTGAAGGGTTCGAGCCCGTGGTAAGTATTTTGAGATGATACGCTCGTTTTGGTTTGATTTGTTTCTCAGATCCCCTTAACCCGGTTGATGCCGGCGTGCAGGATTTGTCGGCGCTGCGGGAGACGCGGCCGCCGGTACCGGAGGACCAGCCCGCGCGCGAGGCTCGACGGCTGCACTCCTCGAAGCAGCAACAGGTAAAGGAGTCGACCAAGAAATGGACGGCTCGCAAGGCCAAGGAGGCGGAGGCGCGGAAGAAGCTCCGGCGCCAGTAGGCCCTCGATGGACTTCCTCTGGAGCCGTCGCCTTCCGAGACCATCTCGGGGGAGGACGATGACAGCAGCGGCGAGGACGATGATGCCCTGTCACGGTATGAGGCCGCAACTGGGCTGGGGAGCCTCCCTGATATCCGCCCCCTGCTGGAGCCCATCGCAGGGTCGTCCTCCTCGGTCGTTGTGGTCGAGGAGGTCGAGGAGGACGAGGAGGAAGAGGAGAAGAAGAAGAAGAAGAAGGAAGAGAAGAAGGAAGCGGGCCCCTCGGCGGGAGGGGCCGCCTTTCCCCGGACCCAGCAAGCGGGGTCGACAGGGATGCCTGCCCCAGCCCAGGCCCCGCAAGCTCGGGCGGGGGCCGGGACGGTGGCGCCGACATCGTCGGCGGCGACGCCATCGTCAGGCGTGAGAACCCGAGGCCAGCTGGCCTCGGAAGCGCAGAAGACGCGCAGTGGCGCGCCGGCGAGGGCCCCACGGAGCGCTCGGTCTGCGGGCGGGGCCGCCGCGAGGCCGCCGCCCGCCGCCTCGGGCAGCTCGGACCGCGCGGGGTCGAGGCCTTTGGTGCCGATGGTGAGTTTTCGGGCTTAGGAGATTTATCTTTTTTCAAATTCGTTGGCTGACCTTATTTTTTACTTTGCAGGCTGAAGCGGAAGGCAGAGCTCATGGGGCCCACCCCTGTGAAGTCTCTTCGGGCCAGTGCCGCCGTCCTCAACCGGTCGGCGGAGCAGGACGCGGCCTGGCTCCGCGAGGTCGAGGCCGTGAAGGAGCGCCTTCGACAGCAGCAGGAGGCTGCAGGCGCTTCGACGGTCGCCGGCTCCGACCCCGCCGCGGTGAGGTCAGACCCGGCGAGGGCAGTGGCGCCTGGTCCGGTCGAGGTGGAGCCTAGGGCACTGCCCTCGGCCGAGGCCACCGTCGAGGCCGCGACCGTGGAAAGGGCGGGTGCTGATGCGACCGTGGAGGAGGCTGCGTCGGCACCGGAGCAAGAGGTGGCACCGGCGAGGGGGCCGCAGCCACAGCAAGACCTGTCGGCGTGGCCGATAGGCACGGCGGAGGGCGAGGTCGTCAAGCTCCCTACCGGAGCCCCGGAAGAAGTGGCGCCGGAGGTCGAGGTGCCGGCTGCGGGGGCGCCGTTGGTCGGAGCGCCAGTTTCTGACCCGCCAACGGGCGAGGTACCGGCCCCGGAGGCGTCGACGGTGGAAGCGCCAGCTCCAGAGGCGCCAGTAACCGAGGGGCCGGTCACCGCCGAAGGGCGGGGGCCTGTGGTCATTGCCCTCGACGACGCCCCCCTAGACAAAGGAAAGCAAATAATGGGGGTCGAGGGGGGCGAGGCCATGAGTCAAGCTGGTGCCTCGACGGCCGCTGGAGCCGCGGGAGCTGCGGGCGAAGCCAACGAGGCCGGCCCTTCGGTAGGGCTGGGAGACGCCCCGGCCGCGTCGTCGTCGTCGTGGCCTGACATCGCCGCGCTGGCGATAGCACGGGCTGAGGAGGAGATCCCGAGGTGGGGAGGGCCGTCCCTTCAGTTCAGGGACGCCGCGAACCCCGATGCCGAGCCTATCTTCACCCTGAATGACAGGGATGAAGTGCATCGCTGGCAGTACCTCGAGGGCGTCCGCCAGCACCTCGATCGGCTACTCCGCGTGGCGTCCGAAGCCATCTCGCGGGGTGTACGGGATGCCACCGAGGTACGACAAATTCGTTAGCTTTTTTCGTGGCTCCCAGTGTCTTTTTTCCTTGGTTTCATTATCTTTTTGGTTTCTTTTGAATCGTGACCAGGAGCTAAAGGAGTACTCCCGCCGCAAGTCGCTCTTCATCCGGAATGAGAGCGGCGTGTGGGCGGCGCTGTCCCAGCAATGGGCCTTGGTCGAGGAGGCCCAGAAAAGGCTTGCCGATCGGACCGCTGAGATGGCGGAGCTGCGCACCGCCTACTCGACGGTGAAGGAGGAGGCGATCCAGGCTTGGGCGGCTGAAGCCACGATGCGCACCGAGGTGGACAAGGCCCGGGAAGAGGCTGCCCAGGCTCGCAGGGATCTCGAGCCCCTGTCGGCGCGGGTCAAGGAGCTCGAGGAGGACGTCTCCCAGGTTGGCCGTCAACGTGACCTCCTCAACGTCCAAATCGGGCAGGTAACGGCCCGGTTCAGCGCACTGAAGGACGAGGTCACGGTGCTGAACGGGGCCGTCCAAGAGAGGGACGCAGCGCTCCAGACTGCCCGTCAGGAGATTGAGGCGTTGAAGGCGACCGTCCGTGACAAGGACAGCGCCCTCCTGGGGCTCGAGCAAACGTGCGGGGGGCTCCGCGACGAGGTTGTGGGCTTGAAGACCCATATCGAGGGTAAGTATGACTGTTGTAGTTATGCCGTCGAGGCCTCGTATTAGGTACTAATTTTGTCTTGTCATATTCCAGAGCTGGAGAGTGAGAACCGGGAGGCCCACTCGTCCGCCAATTCCCTGCAGAGCCTCCTCGAAGCCGAGACCCGGAGGACCCAGCTGCTCGAGGGTGCGATCACCATGGTATGCGACGGTCTGGGGGTCGAGCCCGACGCCGACACCGGAGAAGACGCTCTAGGGAACTCCTTCATCCGTCGGGTGGCGGCGCTGGGCCACCTTGCCCGGGAGAAGATTCGGGACAGCCTCCATCACGGCGTGAAGAGGGCTCTGGCCGTCGTCCGCTCGGGGTTTGTGTTTGACATGGAGCTTGTTGCCGACGGCTTCATCACAGACCCGGAGCGGACGGATGAGGACAATGAAAACGCCTGCCTGGAGCTGATTGAAGCCGCGGAGGGGCCTGGGAGTCGTCTGGCCTCGCTCTTTGAGCCTGAGGTGGTTCCGCCTGCTGACGATGAAGGCCTGTGAGCCAAATCTGGGCGCAGAGGCCCATGTAATAAGTTAGTCATTTTGAACTTTGGTCGTGGTGGCCTTGGAGGCCCTAGAAAACTCGGAACATAAATTAGTTCGTGGTTAATTTAGTTCCATTCGAGCTTTTCTTCCCTTACTGCTTGGATTGTGTTCTCGTACGGTTTACTTAACACGCAGTCGCGCCCTTTGGCGTAGGGGAGCGAGTGGAGGTACCGTAGCCTCGGAGGCGTAAGTGATCTCGCGGCTCGACTGCCCTTGAGCTTCAGGGTGCTCTTGCGGCCTCGCGGATCGTGTGAGAACCTGATCTAAGCGGCAGAGAGTGTAATCTTTCAGAGTTAGGAACCGTCATTTAGGTCTCCCTAGCGTGAAGTTACACCTCTAGAAGGCATAAGGAGTGAGTGGAGGCACCATAGCCCCGGAGGCGTAGGTGATACTCCTGGCTCGAGGGTCCTTTCGAACCTTAGGGTGCTCTTACAGCGCCGTTGATCTAAGAATCGGTTCTTAAAATTTAAGAAAGAGTGTAAGTTTTTTTTGGGGACTGGGGAGAGCGACTTGTGGGCGGCGCTGTCCCAGCAACGGGCCTTGGTCGAGGAGGCCCAGAAAAGGCTTGCCGATCGGACCGCTGAGATGGCGGAGCTGCGCACCGCCTACTCGACGGTGAAGGAGGAGGCGATCCAGGCTTGGGCGGCTGAAGCCACGATGCGCACCGAGGTGGACAAGGCCCGGGAAGAGGCTGCCCAGGCTCGCAGGGATCTCGAGCCCCTGTCGGCGCGGGTCAAGGAGCTCGAGGAGGACGTCTCCCAGGTTGGCCGTCAACGTGACCTCCTCAACGTCCAAATCGGGCAGGTAACGGCCCGGTTCAGCGCACTGAAGGACGAGGTCACGGTGCTGAACGGGGCCGTCCAAGAGAGGGACGCAGCGCTCCAGACTACCCGTCAGGAGATTGAGGCGTTGAAGGCGACCGTCCGTGACAAGGACAGCGCCCTCCTGGGGCTCGAGCAGACGTGCGGGGGGCTCCGCGACGAGGTTGTGGGCTTGAAGACCCATATCGAGGGTAAGTATGACTGTTGTAGTTATGCCGTCGAGGCCTCGTATTAGGTACTAATTTTGTCTTGTCGTATTCCAGAGCTGGAGAGTGAGAACCGGGAGGCCCACTCGTCCACCAATTCCCTACAGAGCCTCCTCGAAGCCGAGACCTGGAGGACCCAGCTGCTCGAGGGCGCGATCACCACGGTATGCGACGGTCTGGGGGTCGAGCCCGACGCCGACACCGGAGAAGACGCTCTAGGGAACTCCTTCATCCGTCGGGTGGCGGCGCTGGGCCACCTTGCCCGGGAGAAGATTCGGGACAGCCTCCATCACGGCGTGAAGAGGGCTCTGGCCGTCGTCCGCTCGGGGTTTGTATTTGACATGGAGCTTGTTGCCGACGGCTTCATCACAGACCCGGAGCGGACGGATGAGGACAATGAAAACGCCTGCCTGGAGCTGATTGAAGCCGCGGTGGGGCCTGGGAGTCGTCTGGCCTCGCTCTTTGAGCCTGAGGTGGTTCCGCCTGCTGACGATGAAGGCCTGTGAGCCAAATCTGGGCGCAGAGGCCCATGTAATAAGTTAGTCATTTTGAACTTTGGTCATGGTGGCCTTGGAGGCCCTAGAAAACTCGGAACATAAATTAGTTCGTGGTTAATTTAGTTCCATTCGAGCTTTTCTTCCCTTACTGCTTGGATTGTGTTCTCGTACGGTTTACTTAACACGCAGTCGCGCCCTTTGGCGTAGGGGAGCGAGTGGAGGTACCGTAGCCTCGGAGGCGTAAGTGATCTCGCGGCTCGACTGCCCTTGAGCTTCAGGGTGCTCTTGCGGCCTCGCGGATCGTGTGAGAACCTGATCTAAGCGGCAGAGAGTGTAATCTTTCAGAGTTAGGAACCGTCATTTAGGTCCCCCTAGCGTGAAGTTGCACCTCTAGAAGGCGTAAGGAGTGAGTGGAGGCACCATAGCCCCGGAGGCGTAGGTGATACTCCTGGCTCGAGGGTCCTTTCGAACCTTAGGGTGCTCTTACAGCGCCGTTGATCTAAGAATCGGTTCTTAAAATTTAAGAAAGAGTGTAAGTTTTTTTTCGGGGACTGGGGAGAGCGACTTGTAGCCCCTGAGGGAGGGTCGATTCTGGTAGTGCAGAGTCGATCCTTCCTCATTGTGAAACGAAAGTTTTAACATTGCTGCATTCTTTATTGATGAAAAAGAAATTACAGAGCCTCGAGGCTTTCTAAGGAAAAAAGCGACGTAGCTGTTCAATGTTCCAAGCGTTGGTGAAGATTTCGCCCTTCTCGTTGGATAGCTTGTAGGTGCCCGGCTTCAGTACTTCTGCGATGATGTACGGTCCTTCCCATGGCGGCGTGAGCTTGTGGCGTCCCTTGGTGTTCTGGTTCCGTCGTAGCACCAAGTCGCCGACGTTGACGTCACGCTTGCGGACCTTGTTGGTACCTGGCAGAATGCAATAGAGCCACATCTCGGGCCTCCTCGAGCTGGTCGAGGGCGTCTTCTCTTGCGGCGTCATTGTTTCTCTCGTTGTAAGCCTTCAATCTTGGGGACCCGTATTCAATATCGGTTGGGAGGACTGCCTCAGAACCGTAGACTAAGAAGAACGGAGTGAACCCCGTGGCTCGACTCGGCGTTGTTCTTAGGCTCCACAGGACCGAGGGCAGCTCGGCGGCCCATCTTTTGCCATGCTTGTTTAGCTTGTCAAAAATTCTGGGTTTCAGGCCTTGTAGGAGCATGCCATTGGCACGTTCCACTTGGCCATTTGTTTTTGGATGAGCCACGGCTGACCAGAGCACGCGAATGTGATGGTGGTCGCAGAAATCCAGAAACTTTTTACCAGTGAACTGGGTGTCGTTGTCCGTGATGATGCAGTTGGGGACCCCAAAGCGATGAATGATGTCGGTGAAGAATAGCACAGCTTGCTCGGACCTGATGCTGGTGATAGGGCGGGCCTCGATCCACTTGGAGAATTTGTCAATCGCGACAAGCAAGTGGGTGAAGCCGCCAGTCGTTCTTTTCAGTGGTCCGACAAGGTCGAGCCCCCAAACGGCAAACGGCCATGTGATGGGGATGGTTTACAGGGCGTGTGCCGGAAGATGTGTTTGTCTCGCGTAGTACTGACAACCCTTGCAGGAGCGTACTAGCTTGACAGCGTCGGAGACCACGGTTGGCCAATAGAATCCTTGTCGAAAAGCGTTTCCGACGAGGGTTCAAGGCGCTGCGTGGTGACCGCAAGCCCCCGAGTGCAAATCGCTGAGCAGGTCTCTGCCTTCCTCGTTTGTGATGCAGCGCTGGAGGATGCCAGTAGGGCTGCGGCGGTACAGCTCCCTACTGTCGCCAATGATCACAAAAGTTTTGACCCGGCGAGCGATCCGTCGAGCCTCGGTCTTATCCGAGGGGAGTTCCCCTCGGATAAGATAGTCGAGGTACGGAGCGCGCCAGTCAATCTCGAGGTCAGATGGAGGGGTCGATCCTTCTACCTGCATGGCTTCAGCCCCGGTCGAGGGGGCTTCTGCCTCAGGAGGGGGGTCGACCGACGTCCCGTCGACCCCTCCGTCCGGCCTAAGGTCGACGGATGGCTGCTGGAGATCTCTCGTGAAGACGTCTGGTGGAACCGTAGTTCGACTGGACGTGATTTTCGCTAGTTCGTCGGCGGCCTCATTATACCTGCATGCGATGTGGTTGAGCTCGAGGCCGTGAAACCTATCCTCGAGGCGCCGTACTTCCTGGCAGTAGGCTTCCATTTTGGGGTCACGGCAACTCGAGCTCTTCATGACCTGGTCGATCACGAGCTGGGAGTTGCCTCGAACATCAAGGTGTCGGACCCCGAGCTCGATGACAATTCTCAGTCCTGTGACGAGTGCCTCGTACTCAGCGACGTTGTTTGACGCAGGAAAATGAAGCCGGATGACGTAGCGCATGTGAACCCCGAGGGGTGAGATGAAGAGCAAGCCCGCGCCTGCTCCTGTTTTCATCAACGACCCATCGAAGTACATGGTCCAGAGCTCGGCCTGGAGCTGTGTGGGAGGGAGTTGGGTGTCGGTCCATTCAGCCAGAAAATCGGCTAACACCTGTGACTTGATAGCCTTGCGTGGTGCGTAGGACAGGGTCTCGCCCATGAGTTCAACCGCCCATTTAGCAATCCTTCCCGAGGCTTCCCGGTTCCGGGCTATCTCTCCCAAGGGGGAAGAAGAAACCACAGTAACCAGGTGGCCCTCGAAGTAGTGTCGGAGCTTGCGCCGTGTCAGGACGACGGCGTATAGCAGTTTCTGAATTTGTGGGTATCGAACCTTAGTCTCTGAGAGCACCTCGCTGATGAAATAGACCGGCCTATGGACAAGCAAGGTATGTGCCTCCTCGGCCCGTTCGACCACCAGGACCGAACTGACTACTTGTGATGTCGCAGCGACGTACAGTAGGAGTGGTTCCCCCGGGGTCGGAGGGACGAGGATGGGTGAGTTAGAGAGCGTGGCTTTGAGTTTTGTGAGAGCTTCTTCAGCCTCGAGGGTCCATGAAAAATGTTGTGATTTCTTTAGGAGACGGTACAGAGGGAGCGCCTTTTCTCCGAGGCGTGAAATGAAGCGGCTGAGTGCTGCAAGGCAACCAGTGACCCTCTGTACACCCTTCAGATCTCGGATAGGGCCCATCTTAGTTATGGCAGAGATTTTCTCGGGGTTGTCCTCGATGCCGCGTTTGGATACGATGAATCCTAAAAGCATGCCTCGAGGGACGCCAAAGACGCATTTCTTAGGGTTAAGTTTGATGTTTTTTGCCCGGAGGCACTTAAATGCTACGTCGAGGTCGCTGACCAGACCGTCGGCTTGTTTTGTCTTGACCACGATGTCGTCGACATAAGCCTCAACCGTCGACCCGATGTGTTCTCCAAAAACGTGCTTCATGCACCGCTGGTACGTGGCCCCGGCGTTCCGGAGACCGAAGGGCATCGTAACATAGCAATACATGCCGAATGGGGTAATGAATGAAGTCGCGAGCTGGTCGGACTCCTTCATTTTGATCTGGTGGTAGCCGGAGTAGGCATCTAAGAACGAAAGAGTTTCACATCCCGCAGTGGAATCAACAATTTGATCAATGCGTGGCAAAGGGAAAGGAACTTTTGGACATGCTTTATTCAAACTAGTATAGTCTACACACATCCTCCATTTCCCACTCTTTTTCTTAACTAACACGGGATTAGCTAGCCACTCAGGATGATGAACCTCCTTGATGAATCCGGCCTCCAACAGCTTGTGGATCTCCTCGCCGATGACCCTGCGCTTCTCCTCGTCGAAGCGGCGCAGGCGTTGCTTCACCAGTTTGGATCCGGCCCGGATCTCCAAGGCATGCTCGGCGACTTCCCTGGGTATGCCCGGCATATCCGAGGGACTCCACGCAAAGATGTCGGCATTTGCACGGAGAAAGTCGACGAGCACGGCTTCCTATTTCAGATCGAGGGTGGTGCTGATGTTCAGCACCTTCCCGTTGGGATCAGCGGGGTCGAGGGATACGAGCTTGACATCTTCCGTGGGCTCGAAGCTGCCGGCGTGGCGCTTCGGGTCGGGAACCTCGTTCGCGAGACCGTCGAGGTCCGCGGCCAAAGCCACCGACTCCAAAACGGCCTCGCCGTGCTCGACGCACTCGACGTCGCATTCGTAGGCGTGCTCGTACGAGGGCCCCACGGTGATGACGCCGTTTGGACCTGGCATCTTGAGCTTGAGGTAGGTGTAGTTTGGCACGGCCATGAACTTGGCGTAGCACGGGCGCCCGAGGATGGCGTGGTATGTCCCACGGAATTCAACCACCTCGAAGGTGAGGGTCTCCTTTCTGAAGTTGGCCGGTGTGCCAAAACAAACGGGCAGATCGACCCGTCCGAGGGGTTCAGCCCGCCTCCCTGGCACAACTCCGTGGAAGCCCCCGACGCTAGGTTGGAGGCGCACTCTCTCGACCCCCAGGAGGTCGAGGGTCTGGGAGTAGATGATGTTGAGGCTGCTTCCGCCGTCCATGAGTACTTTGGTGAGGCGTGTGTTGGCGATGATGGGATCAACAACAAGAGGGTAGACCCCCGGATTGGGGACGTAGTCAGGATGATCATCACGGTCGAAAGTGATGGCCACCGCAGACCAGTCAAGGAAACGAGGGACCGCCGTTTGTACGGAGAAAACCTCTCGTCGCTCTCGCTTGCGTTGGCGAGCCGAGAGGCGGGTCGAGGGTCCTCCGTAGATCATGAAGCAGTCGTGGATCTCGGGGAATCCCTCATCCTTGTTGTCACCCTTGGGGTCCTCCTCGTCGGTGTTTTTGCCGCCTGCAACCTCGAAGTACCTGCGGAGCATGTGACAATCTTCAAGGTTATGGTTAGTGGGTCCCTTGTGGTAGGGACACGGTTCTTTGAGCATTTTGTCGAAAATGCCCCCACCGGGAGGGCCTCGAGGCTTCTTGCGCTCGGTAGCGGCGACAAGCTCATCGGCCGGAGCTTCAGGCTTGCCCTGCTGGCCTTTCTTCTTCTTACGGTTGTTCCTCTTGGAGCCCCGGGTGGAGCTCGCAGGATCGTCAGCCTTCTGCTTCCCTTTGTCCTGCTCCCCGCCGAAGATGGCACCAACCACCTCCTCGCCGGTGGCAAAGTTGGTGATGATGTCCATCAATCTGTTGGCAGTGAGTGGGGTGTGGCGGCCCAACTCTCGGACCAGCTCTTTGCAAGTGGTACCAGAGAGAAAAGCCATAATGACGTCGGAGTCGGTGACGTTGGGGAGTTCGGTGTGTTGCCTAGAGAAGCGCCGGATGTAATCCCGGAGGGATTCACCCGGCTTCTGCTTACAACTCCGGAGGTCCCATGAATTGCCGGGGCGCATGTAAGTTCCCTTGAAGTTTCCCTCGAACACCCTTACGAGATCACCCCAGTCGTGGATCTGCTGGGGCGGGAGATCCTCGAGCCAGGCTCGAGCGGTGTCGGAGAGGAATAGGGGGAGCTGTCGGATGATGACCCGGTCGTCGGTGGCCCTGCCCAGCTGACATGCCAAGCGGAAGTCGGCGAGCCAAAGTTCGGGTTTGGTCTCACCGTTGTACTTGGCAAGAGTCGTGGGAGGGCGGAACCGCGCCGGGAGTATTGTTTCGTGGATAGCCTTGCTGAAGACCCGAGGGCCCGGAGGCTCGGGTGAAGGACTGCGGTCTTCCGAGCTGTCGTAGCACCCACCCCTATGCACGTGGTAACCTCGAGCCACACCGTCACCGTGCTTGCGCGTGCGGCGCTCGACGATGTTGCCACGGGTGTCTCGAGGCCCTTGGTCGTGAGTTATGTGCTCGGGGGCGGGAGCCATTCGAATCCGTCGGGGAGGTTCGGGATGAACCGAGGCCTCTCTCTCCTGTCGGGAGGGCTCTGCGAGCTGCTCCGAGGCGGGCTCGCGTCGCCTCGAGGCAGAGCTCTCGGCCTGCTGCAGGGCAGCGGTCTCGAGGAGTTCTCGGATCTCATCTCGAGCCCGGCGAGCATCAGGGTTTGATGGCTCGGGCATATTGCAGAGGAGCATGGCGGCGGCGACGACGTTCTGGCTGGCTCGAGCGAAGACCGGGGGGTCGGTTACCCGGTCCTCGTCGATGCGACGGTTGACGTCGCGAGCTCTCTCGCGAGCTCTCCCGCCAAGTGCGCGTTCCGCACGCTCATGCTCGAGGGTTTGTTGAAGCAGACGCAGGTTTTCCCGTTCCTCGTCGAGCCTTTCCTGCAACTCGCGGATTTGCTCGAGCTGCACCCCTTGATCCGCAAGGATTTGAGCCTCGTCCCGCTCGGCGGGGGGCTCGACGTGAGGAGGCGTGTGCCTTCCTCCGACCGGCTCTTCTTCCTGTGAGTCCGACGCGCTTTCAACATCGACGTTGAAGCACTCGCGGGTCGGATCGTAGGTGTCATCAGCCGAGTCAGAGTCAGGGGCGCCAAAATAATAGTATGACGGGGGAATGCATGGCCGTTGCGGATCGCCACTGGGGTTGCAGCGTGGGGAAGCGGTCACACGGGGTTCTGTTTCTGGTGCCTCAGTAGAGTCCAGATAATTAGAAGCCGGCGTGGACGCAACGAGGTCCAGAGTGGAGCGTAGATGGTGCCCGGGGAGTTCCTCATAAGCACTCATGCAAGTGCTCACGGAAGAAGCGTACACCTGGACAGCCGAATCTAGCCCAAACGGGAACGGCGAAGGAGATGTGGCTGTCCACGCCGGAACGGGTGCTCCGGGTAGCGGTGTCTCACCGGACGGGGGAGCGGCGGGATTCTCCGTCGGCATGTTACCCTCGGCTAAGCTGATCCTCCCCAGACCTTCAATGAGGAAGTCTAGGTTGGCGTCCGGCTGAGGGGTGCCGGACCGGGGAATCCCGTCGCCCTCCGCGAGATGAAGATGGTGGTTGCGCCGGGCTCGTCGTCGTCGGGCGGCTCGCGCCTGCCTGGAGCGACGATACCGGCGGATCGCTCCCCCAGGCTGGGAGAGCTCGTAATCCTCGTCGGTTGGGTGCCTAGGTGGGAGTAGGACCATGTCGTAGCCGTAGCCAAGCGACATGAACTCCAAACTCCCGAACCAGATCACCGTGGCCAACGAGATAGGACGATCGGGGTCAGCCATCCAGAAAAAAGGCGGGAAAGCGACGTCGGCACGCAGCGATCCCCTACCTGGCGCGCCAACTGTCGGTGTTCGGACCCGAGGGGGTCCTAGACCAACGAGTAAATGTTGCGTGTCCCTTTCCTGGATGGTGATGCAAGGAGAACACTCGGGGGTTTATCCTGGTTCGGGCAAGAGAAGGCCCTACGTCCAGCGGGGGGGAGATTTGTATTTCCTTGCACCGAGGTGCTCACGTAGGGGTTACAAGCTTGCGAGAGAGGGTGGTGAGCCCAGGTCTCAAAAGAGGAAAAAGAAATACAAGATGATTGCTTGAGATGTTGATCGCTATCTTGTGCTTGGTTTTTTCCGTCGTCCTCTCCAGAGCCCTGGCCTACCCTTTTATAGGACGAGAGGAGGCCAGGACGACGGGAGCCTTGAGATGATGTTTTGTCAATCACTGTTGAGGTGGCTGTAGCGACGTGCCTTAGAAATGGGAGGCCATCCCTGGACTCCATGGTGTTACAGAGGACGAGACGCTGAAATGACCCGGAGCGCCGCGCCATACCGTCCTTCCTTCCCTGTTGTGCTGTGTTTGGCGTCGAGGCCGGGTCGAGGCCGGGTCGAGGCCTGGTCGAGGCCGATCGGATAAGTCCGAATCCCTGGAATCGCGGTGTACGGATTTTGTCGTATCCTTCCTCGAGGGTAACTGGTGACGTACAGTGTGCGGTAAGGTGGGTACAGTGACGTTTTTCACCTCCCATCACGGGATGGGCGGTAAAACAGCGAAGACTGACACTGGTACTGTTCCCACGTCGACCCTGATTGCGGCCATGCCGGTAGGTGGTAGTAGGTGATTTGCATTAAATGCTATGACTTTTGTCCCGAGGTAGGTGGAGGAAGTGGGGATCGAGCGCCTCGACCCGGGCTCACGCGAATCGGAGTTCGGTCGAGGCGTTTTGTCGTATGGAACGGGACGCGGTCGAGGCCTCCCGTCGAGGGGGCCTCGTACGAGTCGGAGACGGGATGCGGTCGAGGCATCCCGTCGAGCCGACCTCATACGAGGCGGACCCGCCGCGCGTTTTGAAGTGGGCTGTGCTGTGCCGTGTTTTAGTCGCTTTTGTTCTTATTATCGTTTTATGTGGGTACCCCTATACTACTGGTACCGACAGATAGATTCGTACCAAGGTGAATTTAATCTGTGTAAAGTTTGGATGCGATTTGTTTTGATGTGGTCGAGTTTGGTTCGATTTTGTGCTTGCCCTTTTCTGTGTTCGAGCGCTCGGGGCTTGTGTTTCTGTCTTGGTTGATTGAAGGCAAAGGCTCATGGCGTTGAAATGTGATCGGTTCGGCTAATCCTGAACTTAATTATGAGATTAATTAAGCGTTAAATTTTTAGTCACCCACTGGTCATTTATTTCCAATCAAATAGAAACTGCCGTGATCGGCGGCAACCCTTAGAATTCCAAGGGTTCGGCCCCCTAACCCACAGTGCTATTATAAATAAGAGAGGCGCCCCTAGCGTCACAATCACTCTAATTCACGTGACTTTTTACGTAACCGATCAATTAGGCGCCGAAGGGTTCAGGAATGTCATCTACCCACGTTCGTCTAGGTATAGCAAGATCTACCACACTCTTCATCGAATAGGAGCAAAGCCTCAATCCGGTGAAGACTAAGATCTACTTCATCTACATCAAGTACACTAGCACAGATGACATCTTCCGACTCTGGTTAGTATCTAATATTAGTTTCCACATTAAGAGAATAAGTGATCATGTCTAGTCTAAGATAAAGATCCTATTAATCTAAATTCTAATTCAACAATTGGTATCAGAGCCTACTTAGATCTAACATGATCCTAAGCCAGAGTTTAATATGTTTCATGCCTATGTTATGTTAGATTAATTTCGGCTAAGTCAGAATTAGATACAAATTTATTTTTATTAAGATTAATCTGATCTGCTACATGCATGATAGCTCCTGTGATGTTTATCTTAATCTAATGATCCAAGTTTTACTCCCATAAATGCCAAATTAGTTTTCGACCTGAGTTCTAAGTTCACGATTAGGCTACATTAATTATGGTTAGGGTTTTCTGATTACCGAAATTAGTCTCTGTTTTGCCTGATCTTAAGAAATTAGTAATCTTTCCCATGATTAAGCAATTAGAAGATGATGATTGGGCAAAACACGAGAAAAGTCCCAAAAATTCCCAAAATTTTTTTCCCAAAATCAGAAACTCTAACCCTAAGATTAAGCACCTAAGATTGAAATTGATGGCGCACCTGTGCGGTTCGTATCCGAATTAAGGCCGGGTCGCCGCTGCCGGTAAACGTGGCTCGTACCCGGCGGCCGGTAAACGTGGCTCGTGCACGACTGTGAGCGAGCGGGTGGGTCGTACCCGGCGCTTAGGCTGGGTCGCCACCGCCGCCGCAGGGCTGGGCCACGCAGGAGACAGGGCGCCGCCGAGTGCACGCTCTTCACGGGGCCACGCCGCCAGCATGCGTGTTTTTCGCCCGTCGCTGCTATGCTATAAGCTGAGGGGCCGCCGACGTGTGCTTGTGCACCGGCGGGGCCCGCTAAACGGAGCCACGTGCAGGCTGCTGCCGCACGCGTGCGCCGCCTAGGAGTCCGGACGGTGCTGCCAGCCACGCCGAGCTATCCTGCTCCCTCTCTATGTGGCTGCTATCGTTTCGTTAGGAGTTGAAGAGGAGAGAAAGAGTCACGGCTCAGGATGAGAAATGAGCTATTTTTTAGGGTTTTCATCTCTTTTATACAAGCTAAGAACAATCATGGCCATCGAATGTTTTTCTATGGCTGAGATTCCTTTTTGGTTAAAGGATTGTCGAGCAGGCTGTCGCTGGGCTTCAGGTAGAGGCTGCACGGCCTTGCAGGCTCACTGCCGTAGGCCTATCTGGCCAAAATTAGCGCAACATTGCACATTATATTAAGGCCTAATTGTTTTATTATTATTATATCAGTGCATTTTTTTAAGTTTTTTGGTTAAGTCTTGAGCTGATTAATGTTAATTTCTGTTATTTATAAGTTATTTTTTTCTCATATAATTTTGCTCACTGAGTTTTATGAATTCTTCTGTGTGTGTGGGGCTACTATATGAAGAAACAAAAAAAAACTAAATAATCATGGATATTAGGGTTTTTGGCCGAGTATTTATACCCATGAGTTTTGTCTTGCCAAATCCTAGCCGTCCATTGAGATAAGATCATCCTAGCCACTAAGTTTTTCTAAGTGGGACGCTTATTATGTTTTTTTAAAGGGGAGAGCTTGCTAGTTCGGCTATTCAATTTAAATGCATTATTTAAGTACTTTAATTAAATTTTAAGTTTTTAATGCTCTCATTATGTTAATATTTTCAGCTTAGTTTATTATCAGCGACTTATTTATTGCTTTAAGTTTAATGCCCTCTAATGATATATATTCCCATTTCATATAAAATTTAAGTACTCTTTATTGTTTAGTAATCTTTAGGTTATTCTAAGTATGTTTTGGGATATGTTGCTGAAAATTTTAAGTTTAAGATAAGACACTTTCTTTTCTTTAGTGCAATTTAACTTTTATGCACTATTTGAATAAGTTCTAAGTCTAAATTTTTATTTTAGTTCCAGTATTAATTCTATATTTTTTCTTGAGCATTATTATGCTTTATATTGATGCTCTAAGATAAAGCTTTGCAATATTTTGCATTCAGTTATAAGTATTTGTATTTATATATACATATATATCCACCACTGTATAATAAGATGGTCTCTGGTTGAATGGAACCAACGAGAAGTTTAACTGCAGATTACTCATAGTTAATTTCTGACCAGCGTTGACTTTAACTATGAGTTATTTAAGACAAATTTTTGTTTGTTTTTGCCCAATGGTGATGCAAATTAAAATATTTAAGCATATTGTTAATACTGACCAACGTTGTTTTAACTTTATGCTTTAAGTACATCTTATATACAGCTTACTAATTAGGACATTATTTTTCTTCTTTTCTCGGTAAATTATGCAGACTATATAAGTAAAATAGAACCCCTAAGTTGCACTATCTTTCCTACTTAGAACAATCAGGTGTTTGCCATTCTCAAGGAGTTGGACCTTGATTATGTGCTTTATGAGGAAAAACCACGTGCTCCTTCTCCTATTTGTGTGTACTATGCTGAGAGGATGAAAGAGTACATCCAAAAATTAGAAAAATGGCAGAAATCCAATGGGATTGCCAAAATGATTATACAATGGTCGCTCTCACTTAACATGATTAGGAGGTTCCTTTCTAATGAAAATAACAGGAAATTAAGTGCTAAGGAGCTTCACAACTTCATAAGAGCATACTTTAGAAAGGTTTTCCTTTTTGATAGCTTACTTAATTCCCGTTATGATGGGATAAGTGGTCTGGGTAACCATGTTAAGAGCTTGTTTGATATGGCTTATGAGTTAAAGGCACTTAGATTAGATTTGTCTGATGAGTTTATGTTAAATTGCCTTATGAATTCTATGCCTGAAAACTATAACAAATATGCTCAAAATGGTAAGTTTTCAATAGTCTGTAAATTTTGCAAGTTACCAAATTGATGATAAGTATAAGCATGGCTTCGAAAGACAGATTACTTAAGTTGTCTCATAAATTTTACTTAAGATATTTTCCCAACATATGGTGGATTAACTAAGGTGCGGTAATGGATATCTTAACTTCTGCTCAGGTCTTGCCAAACCAGGGGATAAAAGGGGAACAAAGTCTAAGGAGCCATTGATGGAATAAAGATGATGTCGAGCCTTGGAGTTTCGCATTAGACTAATTTTAAGTCTAGTTCCTAAAGATGCTTATGTCATCTTAGTATGAGATACTTTGTATTTTGAACAAATGTTCTTGAATTTGGAGTTTATAAATACGTCAAATTTATTCCAATATCATTTTTTAATTGGCAAAGAGATTTATTTCCTGTAATATGAGTTTTATTTATGTTAGTTTTATCTTTAAGCTAACCATTAGTCAAGATGATAAGACCTTGTTGAAATTGTGTCACTATTGTTCAAGTCACATTTCGAAGGGGGGAATGGAATGTCTCATCAGGAAAGAGATGCTCTATTCAAATAAGAATATAAAGCATGGGACTTGAGAAATAAAAAAACATACTAATTATTTATTTTGTCCCTTAGCCCAACATTAGTCTCGAATTTAAGTATGGCTTGCTTTCACTATTTCTGGCCAACGTTGATTAGTGGTTGCGTGTCCATCAAGTTTTTTTTGTTCTAGTTTATTCTTGCCAACACGGATTAGACTAGTTCATAGAACTTGTTTTTGGAGACTAATATGTCTTATATTTGTCATTCTGGCCAACGCTAATTGATGAATATTTGACCATAAAAGTTTTATTGGGCAAAAGCTCAGCAAGACATAACTACAGTCTAGCTAAGGATAAGAAATGAGATTATAAGTAAATGAGCTGTCCACATGGCACCCTGATTATGTTTCTGGAGAACACAGAAATCAGTGGGAGCAAAGTCCAAGGGATTGCATTTCTACTGTTATAACTATTTTACTAAGTTAAGATTTGATGAATATGTTTCTAAAGAATGCAAAAATCAGTGGGAGCTAGAGGGAGTTTAGAAAGGAGGAAGATTAAATCTTGGAGAGATACGGGCTTAGTTTTCTGTATCAATGACTCAAGAAGACATAAATATCTAAGTTTGTGCCATAAGTCATTAGTATACCTCCATTTAAATTACTACAATTTCTATTGTGGATTTTCACGAGTCAATTAGTGTGCCACAACAGATATATGCAGCAACCATTAATTGATAATTAGGCACATAAGTAAACCTCTATTGTTATTAAACTGTTTGTGATTCATGATAAATCTATAAGTGATCACATCAGGAGAGGAATTTTGTAATTCTAAACACAACATTTTTATGAGCTTAGATCCATAACTATATATAAGTGTGGGTGCTAATAAGTTTCCTGATGAAGTCACACCAATAGACTATAAAAGGGCCTACAATTCTAAGCATGACTTCAAAGGGAGTATTAAGAAATTTAAACCAAAAACATAGCCCACTATGATTTAGAATTTCATTAAGTGGACATTATGTTTTAAAAAAAGTGGAAAAGGTTATTATCCTAATACTCTATAGGGGTGAAGTTGAGTTGCGTGGCAATGTCACATAAGAGTTTTCTGCTCACCTAAATTTTTTTTAATATGATGTATTTTGATGAAGCCTCTGAGTTTTTGGCTATTAAGATACACATTACAGGACCAAATGAGTACTAGGATTATCATGAAAAAGGATATCAACTATATGCATAAGTGATAGAGTTTGAAATGCCATGCCTGTCTATTCGCATAATGCAGATTGCATAATGCATTAAGTTTAATTATTCTAAATATTCTAAAAAAAGGGTTAGTAACAGTTGAAGAGGAAGAGGTTCCATATGCTTCGACTGTCATTAACTTCAAGAATGCTCAAGTCAATACTAGTCTAGACTTGGCATTGGGATACTTGGAAAAAAAATATTAGTTTAGGTCCACCGGAAAGTGCTACAGAATTTTAAGTTATTGATGAGGCACCAAAACAATTCTCATGTCACTTATAAGAATTCAAAATTTTCGATTGCCAATTCTCTTGAGTAGGTATAAGAAAGTGCACACACTACATCACAAACACCTGTTCAGCAACGTATACATTGTAACGGTTGTGAGATGTGTTGTAGCGGCTTACGGCTCCCACCACGTACCACCTCCGTAATTTATGGTTTCCCCGTGCCTTCGTTTTCATTATTAAAACAAAAACTTCCCCACGGCCGCCACCTCCCAGATGCGATTAGCTAGGGCTAGACAGTTCGATTGGCCATGAAAACTCCGTTCTCGGCGAGAACTTCTCGCTGCAGGTATCCGGACTGGACGCCCAGTGCCATGGCGGCCGTCCTCCACGACGCCGGCCGTCGTATTATGCCCCCATCTATCCTCCCATCGTCTCTCTCTCCTTCGAGCCACGGCAACGACCACAGAGGAATCAATTCGACAGATGCAGAGGGGTACACGAGCTGCCTTCACGACCCTCAGCGCTCGCAGCTTTCTCCCTCTGAAAATGGGATCGCAATCGGTGATGATCTAACCCAGGTCTGCAGTAGCATCGCTACAGTTCATCCTCTCCCAACGTCTTCCAACTATCTGGCCTGGGCGTGACTGAGGTTTGGTCTCCTCCCTTCTCTTTTTTGCCTATGCCTTGCCATGTGGAAGCAGATCAGTAGATGGATTTTTTTTTATCATAATCAGTAGATGGATTTAAGTAGATAGTTCATGGTCGTATGACTTCTGTCAATGATCAGTTTTGTTGCACAGAACTATAGATCCAATCGGCAGTTGCAGACCATCATAATATTCTAGTGTTTTCCATGCCGGTAAGGTGTTTGCTAATTGCTAAAATGGGTTTTGTATCGGAATAGAGTCTTTTCTTTCTATTCTATACTACAATATTCAATGGATCACTACATCCAGATGTTTACTATACAAATTCCAAGAGCAAATTATTAATACCTCAAAATATCTTTATGGGTTGTCAGATTATTTTTAGAAAAGCGTGTGATTCTGTCATTTGTTTTTCTTAAAGTAAGATTCTGTCATATGGTTACTGATATTACTTCAGAGATAAGCATATTATCAGCCATTTGTTATGGGAGAAAATTCATGCTGCAGACCTGCTACTTCAAGATCTATGGTCATCAGGTAAGTGAGTAGTCAGCTGATTCTGTCTTTTTTACTACAGCTAATCCTTGTACCAATATTACTTTAATTATCACCGTCGTAACTGATAACATGTATCAGTTAATTCTTTTTGTAGAACATACTGAATAATGAAGTGTCAGCAGCGTTTGGTACTATGCCCTTGTTTAGTTCCCAAAATATTTTGCAAAATATTTCAGATTCCCGTCACATCGAATCTTTGGACACATGCATGAAGTATTAAATATAGATAAAAAAATAAAACTAATTATACAGTTTAGTTGTAAATCACAAGACGAATCTTTTAAACCTAATTAGTCCATGATCGGACAATAATTACCAAATAACAACGAAAGTGCTACAGTAGCGCTACAGTTACATTTTACAAAATATTTTGGGAACTAAACCAGGGCTATATCTCTGAATATCTGGGATCTGGGCATCCTGAGAATATCTGGTACATTAAAAGAACACTGCCCTCTTCAGTTTTTGGGAGATAATGTACAGAAATCTGAGTATGTCAAGAGTACAGAAACCTCTACGAATAATGTATAGGTTGGAACAGCACTTGTATTGTAATTCTTATGTATCCCTTTTCATATATTTCTGCAGGTTCAACAGTATTCACGTCACCATTTTCACTGTTCCAGAAATAGTGATCCAATTCGCTTTACCATTTCACTCTCCTGGAAATAATGAGCCTTCCTTGCTTCTCAGGTACTTAATAACATTCTTTTTTGATATGGTTTTTAGCACATTTTTTACTTTGATCACTCAGGATAACTTCAGAGATTAATAACTAGCCTACTTCAGAGAAACTATGCAAGAATCTGTTCCATCTAGTAGCACACATAACTTCCTCAGCATGTGTTGGGTAAAATACTAGAGACTAATTTTTTTCTTCACTAATCTTTGACGAGCAATGGGCTTCTGCTCTAAACATATTTGCAAATTGCAGTATGACTCCAATATGCTAAGGTTGAGATAGTCTAACTCTGCAAGGCAAAGCATAGTATATATACCATTTTTGTGAATTAGATTCCCGCACACGCCCCACCTGTGTTGTGGGATTTGGGGAGGGGGGTTTGCACCTACTAGTGAAGTTCTTGATGAATAATATTTTAGTTTCTTTTATTTAGGTGGATCAAGCAAATGCGACCATATCCATGATCGGTAAAGCTAGATCGACACAGGTAGTAGCTATTTACTATCTTAGGTTTATTAATTTTCTATGGGCTAACCATTCCTGTGGTCTAGATAAAAATTTCTGGATGTTTTCTTTCTTGATCAGATTACATCACTTTGGACTATTATGGCGAGGTGACATGCCAATTCAATAAGGGACATATTTGAATTTTTCTATGGGCACCATCATAAAATTTTATTTTATTTGATATCCCTGTTTTGATTTTGTACTATGAGCACTATATATGGTTTGCTCTATCAATGAAATTAATTGAGATTTTTGGATTGACTATCTGTTATTTATAGCCTAATATTGCTAAAGAATTGTGTTGCAGACCTGCTACTGCTACCAATCTGCATCCATGGTTTGTCAATAGGATCTCAAGGATGTGAACTTTCAATTTTACAAGTAGATTTAAGATGATTTTTTTTTGTTTACACAGATCTCATTTTTTATCCACTAGTATTCAGTTAATTGAGTTTTTTTTTGGCAGAACCTATTGAATGTCTGAATGTTATGGAATCGACAGTTTTTGACCTTCTGAAACCATGGCATCCTCAGTTTAGGTGGTACCAGGAAGGATGGCTGCTGTCATTCTAAGAGGGGTCTTGTTATGATTTATATTATACTCCCATAGGAACTTGTAATCTATTGTATCACGAATTTTGTGGATGGTACTCATTGTAAACAACATATTCTTTATACCATATGGCTGTGTATATATTTTCTATGTGTGGCATGGTCTTGCATTTCTTGTTAAAAAATATATAGGCAATATTTCTATATTTGACTCAATAAATAAATAATTATTATATTAATGGTTGAATGGTTTATTCCTTACAACATAAATAAGTGTTGCAACAAACTAAATATATATGTTGCAACAAGCCACAAAAGTCAATCGCTCATGGTTTGTACAAACATATATATGCGTTGCCATAACCCATCAGTATGCGTTGCAACATTGCAACGGTTATTAGTATAGGTTACCAACACATAAATAAGTGTTGCAATAGATCCTTGCAACACCACTTTAGGCAACACATATTAGATGTGTTGGTATAAACCCTACCAACGTATATATAAACTTTTAGCAACGCATATTTGTGTTGCAAAAAGGGGTGCCATTTTGTAGTGACAATTAGATTATACCTACTCTTATAGAAAAGGACAACTTTATTGAAAGCTCAAAATATAATTAGTATTAAGATTAGCTCAATTAATGGCATGAATATGACAGGTTAAGTGGCTTAAAAGATATTATCCCAAGATTAAGTATTGACATACTACTATAGGCCTATAGTTGAGTTGCAGTATTAGTTCGAGTAACAACACACATCAAATGCTAATGCCAAGCATATTGATTAAATGTTGTGAAAGAAAGAACCTAGCATCAAGTTATTAAGCTTGAGAAAAACAAAGAACTAAGTTGATGTTAGCATATTTTTATTACTTGAGGCTTAACACTTATCCCATCTATAAGCGCGCAAATATATTTGGGCTATAGTGCAGAGTCCCTAACTTGATTCCTGGTAATAGGGTCATATACTCCCAATAAGTAATAAGCGTTGTAGCAAGGTATTGCAGTAAACTATGGGTAATGGGATCCCAGTGGCAATTAATACTGCTGATGACGCATTGGTCTGGTTTTGCTGTAGTACTGAGTGTGAACATAAGTGTAAAGCGAACATTAGTTGCATAAGTGCATTAGCCGTTCGATTAAGTGAGAGAATGTTGGAATGTGATCGGTTCAGCTAATCATGAACTTAATTATGAGATTAATTAAGCGTTAAATTTTTGCTCACCCACTGATCATTTATTTCCAACTAAATAGAAACTGCCGTGATCGGCGGCAACCCTTAGAATTCCAAGGGTTCGGCCCCCTAACCCACAGTGCTATTATAAATAAGAGAGGCGCCTCTAGCGTCATAATCACTCTAATCCGCGTGACTTTTCACATAACCGATCAATTAGGCGCTGAAGGGTTCAGAAAGGTCGTCTACCCACGTTCATCCAGGTATAGCAAGATCTACCACGCTCTTCATCAACTAGGAGCATCAAGCCCCAATCCGATGAAGACTAAGATCTACTTCATCTACATCAAGTACACTAGCACAGATGGCATCTTCCAACTCTAGTTAGTATCTAATATTAGTTTCCGCATTAAGATGACTTAGTGATCATGTCTAGTCTAAGATAAAGATCCTATTAATCTAAATTATAATTCAACACCTACATCTTCTGTACTCGGGTAGCGTCTAGTGTTTTTTGGTAGTTCAGTCTGGGTTGCTTCTAACCAGAGTTAGGCTATCCGCACCCGGGACCTGGGAACGGACCTCGCCTGCAAATATGGCGGTGGAAGAGCTGCACCGCGCGCCGCTATGAGATACGCCAAAGCTCCGTTCGCTACAGGAGACCGGGACAGACAGAGGTTCCGCCCCGCGCCTGTATCCGCTCTCGGGGCGGGCCCCACGCCTTATCCGCACCAGCGACGGGCTGCGGCATGATTTGGGAGGCCGTATACAGGCCCTCCGACGGCAGCACGCTGCCCGTTCCCGACCTGTAAAAGGAGTGCTGACGGTGGGCCATCCTGCTTTGCCGGTTGGCTTGGCGTAGGCGCGGTGCGGTCAGCCTTAGTATTTTTTTTTTCTAAGTTGGCGATGCGTATGGTCAGATGCTTGTAGTTGTAAATGGTTTGTCTTAGTTGTGGTGGCCCTCAATTGCTTCTGGACTTGTGGTAGAGGTTTTTCTTAGGCCAGTCTCAGTGGCGAGTTTCACGGCGTTGTTTCCAAGACTGCCACATCACACGAAATGAAATGAAACTCATATGAAACACACGTTCACAATGGAGAGTTTTATTCTCTAGTTTCATAGGCATTTAATTTCATGACTCAGAGAGAGTTGGTAATCGTGCCAAGAGAGTTTCATCTAGATGAAACTCATTTCTTCTCTCTCTTCTTAAATACATTGCCATGTCATCAAATATGCCTATGTGGCAGCCTATTTAATACAAATGAAACTCTCATGACACTCCCACTGAGACTGGCCTTAGGCCAGTCTCAGTGGGAGTTTCACGTGAGTTTCATTTGCATTAAATGGGTTGTCACATAGGCATTTTTGATGACATGGCAGTGTATTTAAGAAGAGAGAGAAGAAATGAGTTTCATCTAGATGAAACTCTCTTGGCACGATTACCAACTCTCTATGAGTCTTGAAATTAAATGCTTATGAAACCACATAATAAAACTCTCCATTGAGAATAGGTGTTTCATCCAAGTTTCATTTCTTTTCAAATGACATGGCAGTCTTGGAAACAACGTAATGAAACTCTCCATTGAGACTGGCCTTAGTTGCTGGTTACGGTAATTTCTTCCCTCCCTGTTGTTTTAGTGCAGTTGCTTTTCTTAGTTGAATGCACTTCTAGTAGTGGATCATGCGGGCTCATCGAGCCAAGTAGTTGTTTGGTTTTGTGACCTGGTTTTGCCAAAAAAAAAAAAACGCTAGATCTAAACGACACTAGGGTGTTTTCGGTGCTCCGCGCGCTTGATTTGCTGTCCTTCCGATATCGCTGCCAAAGTGCCAAAGGATTGGATGAGCTTGGCACTCGGCGCGGTCGTGGGCCATGGTGTCGCTGTCGGTTGGCTACGGTGCCGTGCGCTAGTTTTTTTTTTTGTCCGACTCTCCTCTCAAGGCTGCATGCGGCCCATTTTTTTTCCTCGTGCTCCAAGCCCACTTCGATTTCCTAGACGCATTGAAAACTGTCCGGAACCACACGCAGCTCACCTTGCCGCCTGCATATAGACCCATGCATGCAGCTTTATTCCTTAAGTAGAGGTAGATTACATCCCATTGAATCATATTTTACTACTTCTGTTTGGGTGTAAATTCTGTGTTCAATTGGTGTAAATTGATTATTCGTAAATAAGAATGGTCAGAATTACTTGAACAATTATCTAATTTTTTTTTGGCTTTTCTGTATATTTTATTTGGTTTCTATTTGAAATTTTCCAATTTGGCTTCCATAGAAATAATCTAGCTATTTTTTTGCTTTGTTTGTGTAATATTTTTGCATTACTTGGATAATTTTTTAGTTCATTTGATTGGGATCCAATGGTCATGCCGAGTGTCGCTTGGATAAGAAACACTCGATTCTGCCTTTTTTTTCCAATCGAGTGTACAGGTGGGATTCAACATTCGTGTGTCAGCCTGCCCCTGAAACTCCCGACCGCCGGGTAGACAGCAGCCCACCCACCACCCCCACGCCGCGCGCCCCACACCACCCCCCACCCCCACCCAAAAAAAAAAAAGGTCAATATTGTGGTGATGCTCTTGCCGTCATTTCACAAAAATATATAAATAGCTTTCAGGTGAGAATCCATCCATCGGTCATCGCCATTCGCGCGCCATGCCAATGGTTTGTACATTATTCATAGCTTTTCGGGCTCCAACTTTATTTATTCTCCATGTACATGTACATATCAATAGCAGACATAATGCAGCATTATTCAGCAATCGTAGTGGAATCTGTCGTTGTCATCAAGCATGACTGCACGAGCCTCGGCAACCTGTGCTTGCCCCCTGCTCGGTCGGAGGGTGCCTTACTTCTCACTAGGAAGGAGTCTGAGGCTGGCATTTTTTGCCTGCAAGATGAACATCGTATCCTTCTTCAGAGACCAATGTACATATATATGCAGCTGATGGCATCAGTTGCTAGTTTACAGATTCCATGAGCAGGTTATCATGTTTCGGATCAATGTGTGGCAAAAGTAATTTTAACTTGCCTCGGCCGGCATGGGTTCGCCCTGCAGGAATTGCTTGAACAAGAAGAACGCCTGCTCCGGACGGTGCAGGGGAACCTCGTGTCCGGCGCCGCGGACGGTGACGTACGTCAGGCCTTCATACTCCATGCTCCAGCCACCAACCTGTCATCACAGCAGCATGTGTATGTATATATGTCCATGGAGGAAAAAGGAGACTGTATCGCGGTAAGGAAACTAAGGATTCAGAGATATGTAGCTTGGTAATTGGTATGTATTTTCTCCTGTTCTCAGTGCTGACCTCGGTTGCGACTATGTACCAGGGGTACCAGCTAGTTTTGACAGGAAGTCCGAGGGCAGCAAGAGAGCGCCTGGTCCCACTGAGCGGCACTGCAGTGTCTGTGTCACCACTGCAAATGAAAGAAAAAAACATCATGTACTCTGATTTCTTGCATACAAAAATTGGCATGAAACTCAACTTTGAAGAAATTAAAGGGACTATAGCTAGGTAGTATATGCACGCAGGTTACTGATTAATTACCTGAAGACCCAGACCTTGAGGCCAGCTCCAATCAGCTCCTTGTAGATGGGTAGCATGGAAGCGGGTGTGTCTGTCCAGTTGTAATATAAGGGGTCGCTGCATGGTAATGAATATATGGTTTTTGTTCATACACATATATGTTGAAGAAAAATGAAGTGAAATCAACAGATGGGTCAAATAGAACTCAGAAGTGTGGAAAAAATACAATACAGACCTGCATAAAACCCATGGGTAGTCTATGATCCCGCTGACGTTGGCATGCATGGCCGTCTGAACTTGGGGGAGGTTGAGGTACTTGGTGGAGTAGAAGGCGGTGCACGGGTCGTAGGCCGGCAGCATCAATGGCTGAATCAAATAACCCGTCAAGATCGACCATGCATCGTCAGGTTATTGGTCTGCCGTCAAATCAGAGAGCTGATCGAGTTAACTGATGGCCGGAGATGAAGATGAACGGCAACTTACGCGGCGGCTGATCCTCCTGAGTCTGCGCGCGTACGGGGTACCCTTGTCGCACGGCGGCGTGTAGATGCTGTAGACGTCTATATTGCCTTGCTCCTCGGCGGCCTTGTCCCAGATCTTCTGGCACTCCGGCTCGATGTGGATGAAGGAGCTCCCCGGGCAGATCTTGAGGCCGCTGTCCAGGGTCTCGTCGGAGATGAGGCCGTGGTGCCACCAGAACTCGAACATGCCGATCATGTCAGTGCGGTCGTTGGTCAGACCGTTTCCCACCTGGAATAATTAATTATTATCTAATTATTATACTAACCTCCTCCACTAGTAAAAGATATTGAGTTTTTCTTAGGCCAGTCTCGGGTTTCATCAGTATTCACTAATACACAAATGATTTGATTTTGCGAGACAGTGCTCAAACATTAACTGAGGTGGTAACAAAATCCAACCGCCTCTAAAATTGCCGGACGATTAACAGAGACGGTCATATTTGCCCGCGTCGTAAAATCGATTTATGAAGGCGGTTTTTTTGACCGCCTCCAAAATTGGTCTATTTTCACCTCTGTAAATCAATTTTCGGACGCGGCCCAACAGGCCCAGATGAGGCCCGATAGCCGTTTCAAGTATAAATATAGAAATTTAGGGTTTCCCTTTCAGTTCTCTTTCTCACTCACGCCTCTAAGACCAACGGAACCCGAGCCCTTGTGGCTCCCCTCCTTGCGGCCTCCCTCTCCCTACGAGACGGAGCGGAACGGCGCCCCACCTCCCATCGAGAACTCTTCCATCCTCGCGGCCCCCTCCTCCCTCCGAGTCCGAGCGGCGCCCCTCCTCCCTCTCGCTCTCCCTCCGAGCTCCTGCAGCGGGCACGGCCAGAGCTCCAGCGGTGGGAGTCACGTGCCCCGGCGGCAGGGGCCCTGCAGCGGGCGTGGCCCGAGCTCCAGCGGCGGGAGTCACGCGCCCCGGCAGCGGACGCCGCACGCTCCTATGGCGGGGGCCTACAGTGAGCGCCACGCGCTCCGGCGGGTTCAAGGCGGGCTCCATGAGCTCTAGCGGTGGATCGAGTGGATCGATGTGAATGCGGGCCTGCGGCGGTGAGCATCCAGATCCGGCGGCGTGCGGCCGGATCTCGGCGACGAAGGCCGGACGCGGCGGTCCAGATCCGGCGGCGAGCAACCGGATCCCGACAGCAGGAGGCCAGATCCAGAGGTGCGCATGGTCCGGCGAGGATGCAGGCATCTCCGAGCAGCGGTGGCGGTGGCGATGGCGGCGCGTGGATAGGCTGGCCGGGCCCATGGATGGGCTCGGTGGGCTCGTCGATGGGTTTTTCTTTTTTTTCTGATGGATTAACCGAGACGGGCAACCGTGGTTTGTGCATTAACAGAGGCCTTTGAATAGAGGCGGTCGCTTTGCCCGCCTCCAAAAACCTAAAATGCCCGCCTCCATAAAAATTATTGTAGTAATGATTTAATATTGTGACACATCAGTAGATTTTATTACTTAATAGGTTAATTATGAAGAGAGACAGAGAGAACTTCATCTGAATGAAACCTGTTGTTAGAGTTATCAATATAAAACAGGCGTGGTAGTCTTGATAACCGTGTCATGAAATTCTCCACTCAGATTGGCCTTATCAGTTACTTGTGTACTAGTATTTTTTTTGAAACTTAAAATATCACAGTTACATCTATATTGTGAATGTCATAATATTTTATTTATAATTATTTTACCGATGGTAATAATATTTTAAAATTATTGTACTGGATTCCTTTTAGAGATTGGGCACAATATTGTGTTTGTTTTATGTTGATTATTTATATAGGATTAATAGTAATAGAAGTGGGCAATTTATTAGAATATATAGGCATAATTTATAGTTACTTAAACATTTTTCATAATAGCATCTATTGGAAATTTACTTGAAAACTTAAGAAGATATTTTAGTTTAAATTTAATAACAGCACAAGTGGTAATTTAGATCTAATTTATATGAATATATAAGCATGTAAATATAGTGGCGTACGTGCAATCGTGGTGTGTGTGTGTGTGTGTATATATATATATATATATATATATATATATATATATATATATATATATATATATATACTCCCTCTATCCCAAATTATAAGACGTTTGACTTTTTTTATCCCAAGTTTGACCACTCGTCTTATTCAAAAAATTTGTACAAACATAGTCAAATTTAAGTCATTCTTGAGGAACTTTTATTAATATACTAAGCCATGATAAAAGAATTGATATTTTGCATAAATTTTTGAATAAGACGAGTGGTCAAACTTGGTGTCAAAAAAGTCAAACGTCTTATAATTTGGGATGGAGGGAGTATATATAGTTAATCAATGGCTTATCTTATACATATTTTTTTCATAATGGAAAGGAATGGCTTATTTTTTTAAAAGACAGAACAAATTCAATTGTATTATCATCACTATAATTGTGACTGGAGTCTACTAAATTGTGATTGGATCTTTCTGATTTTTTTATGATTTAGGATATCTTTTTTTTCAACGCATCGTTTAATTTGAGGATTAAGATGAAGTATCCACTGAAGGCCTATGGATTCTTTTGATAATGCCTCTAAAACAGAATAGTAAGATACTAAGATGTGCATTTTTTAATTAATTTATACATGTTGTGCAGATGTTTTGTGCATTCGGTTCAAATTCTGATATATGAAACACATTGTGTGAATTCGATTTTTGAGCATGCGCCGCATATCTATACCATGAAACCTTTGAAGTTAATGGAAGGCTTCTCCACGCCGATGTTGTTCCTGTACACAAGCTGGGACAGCTGAGGAACATAGTGGCCTGAAATTCGAAACATTTTTTTAAGAACAATGCACTGCAAATCTCCCTCGTCCAAACAGTCTCGTAGTACTACTTTAACAAAAGTACTACCTACTGACCTCCATAGCTCTCGCCGGCGATGTAGAAATCGCGGTACTGGTACTTGGGGAACCTCTCGAACCATTTCACCAGAAAAGTGTACGCGTCATGGGCTGCAAATAACAAAGATTCATAAATCAGAGCATCCAGACTGAAGAAGGGTGTTATTTGTCATATATGTTCTTCTTCATCATCACCAACCTGTTCTGTTGTCGCCGACGATTAGGTCGGAGCTGCTGTTGCTGTAAGAGAACCCCACGCCGGCCGGCGACTCCAAGAACAGCACGTTCGCCGCTGCATGCCTTTCACATGTTAGCTTCACTTGCATATGTCGATTTGTTTGTGAGTTGTGACCCATCAATTTCATACCTCTGTTCCATGCGAACTCGTTGCGCAGCAGCCGCTCGCCGTCCGTGTGGACGCGGAAGGCGCCGAGCTCCTCCAGCGCGCCGCCGCCGATGGAGGAGCACCCAGGCCCGCCGTTGAGCCAGAGGAGGAGCGGCGCGGTGTCCGGGTCCTCGACCGCCGTCTGGTCGGCCTCTTGGAACCAGTAGTAGAGCGCGCGGCCGGCCTCCTCGTCGACGGTGATGTAGCCGCCGTACATGTCGAACGGCACGTCGTCGTTGGGCAGCCCCGGCAGCCCCCGGATCAGGTCGTCCTCACGCTGCTGGTCGTGCTCCTCGGAGGACCCTCGTGCCAGTGCCGGCAGGAGGAGGCTGCCGGCGGCAAGTGCCAGTAAGAGCGTTGTTGTCGCGGCGCGCCATGGAGAGGATGAGTTGTACTGGCCGGAGGAGCTGCTGATGGCCATGTTTGCTCTTCTTGTTTCTTCCCTCGACTGGCTAGCTTAGTGCATCGAGAAGGAAGAAGACCAAGGTTCACTTATATGTAGTACACAGAGGAGAGGGCGGGCGAGAGATAAGGCTGACTGATCAACGCACGCGTGCGGCATCACAAATCCATTTGCGCGGTCGTTCGCCCGTTCACGGTTTGAGCGAACGATCCCACTTCCACCAGGTGCGGCAGACAAGGATGAGCAGTGTGTGGGGCGCGCTGATGTCAGCATTAAAAAGCAAAACATTTTTTTAAAAAATGCTATAACTCCCAAACCGTGTATCTATTTGCAATTCCGTTTGCACCGGTGTGTTCTACACGACGAGATGAACAAAACTAGATCCCACTTAAATATGTTTCAAAGACTTTTTTTTTCATTTTTTTTCCTTTACTGTAGTCGTTTGTGTGTATAAGTTTTTCACGATATTCTGGTGCCTAAGTTATACGTAAAAGTTACATGTATAAGTTAGATTCTAACTTTGTAACGTTGTAAGATGCGTTTTCACGTAATAAGTTAAATGTATAAGTTTGAGCACAACTTAGAAACGTTGAAGATCACGTAAGTTATGTGTATAAGTTAGATTTGTAACTTTGCAACGTTGTAAGTTATGTGTTTTCACGTAATAAGTTAAATGTATAAATTATGAACATAACTTAGAAACGTTAAAGATCACGTAAGTTATGTGTATAAGTTAGATTATAAGTTAGACGTATAAGTTATAGATGGAAGTTATGCATCTGGATTTGTAACTTTGTCTTTTGTTTGCTAAAAATAGAAAACTTCTAAAAAAGGAAAGTTGCGGAAATTTTTTTTGCCAAAAAAGGAAAGTCATGGGACGTCTGAAAATCGTTCGCTCGTTCCCATTTGGGGGAACGTTCGCTGCCTGGTGCGGCATGCGTGAATTGTCTACGTACGACGTCATTTTTTATATTATAATATAGAAAAAAAGTACATGGTGGTATATGGTCTTTTGGTATGGTATGGCAGTACGAAATATTTCCAGCACACACGGCACGAGAACGTGAGGGCCATGTCGTGTCTAAAATCAAGGCACAATGGGATGCATGGTTGAACATGTATTTTTGGGCTATACTTGGATCGGTACGATATGAAAATGATACGTGGACATATCTACAACACTACTTCCTCCATCTAAAATTACAAGTCGTTTTATCATTTCTAGATTCACGGTACGATATGGAAGGCTAGTGTGCTATGTACCGTGCTTGTGCCGTAACAAATACTTGTCCTGCTATGATCTAAAGCGATGTGAAGCAGCACGAGAGGGCTATTGTTGTGCCGGAATGGAGTAGCTATGGGTAAACTGTCTCGTACCAACTGCATCGACAAACGGCCTATAGATGCTGCCACCGTCTTACAGTTACACGTGAAACACATGGCCGCTTGTACCAGCGGCCGCGGAGCACATGGATCACGACGGCCCAGTTCCTGCTCAGACTATCCGCACTCATGGATCTCTATATTCATTCTCTAAAAAAATATTCTATTCTAGTCATCATAAAATATACAGTTTCACTGCATCCATCCATCCTCTATATCATCCTCTATCCACTGTGGGGCTCACTTGTCACTTTATCTAAATATATCCATGTGACATCTTGTTTTAAAGTATTTATTGAAACGAATTTAATGGTGCAATCGAAATTTAATTTGATTTTTTGGTTTGTAAGTTATAACATTTTTTTACAAGTTAAATAGTGTGACCCACCTAAGATTCCCTCCCACCCACGCTCTCTTTCGCTCGTTCGTGGTTCATCGCAAGTGGTGGGGCTGCCCCTGGCCGGTACCGGATATCTGGTACTGTGCTACAAATAGCGTATGCAAGTGTATGCAGGAACATTTACAGGAATCGCTGCAGCTGTTTGATCCGGTATGTCATCTGCAGGAGCGGTTTATGGTAACCGGTGCGGGTAGTCTTATACCAGCTATGCCTAAATGGTCACGTACCAGCTGCATCGAGAAACGGCCTATATAAATAATGCTGCCACTGGTTTTTGGCCCGGGAGGTAGGTCGTACATGATGCGCTCGTGGTCCTCTGGTCCCTCCTCGCTGTCTTCCACAGTTACAGGTCAAATTCATGGCCCATGGCCACTTGTACCAGCGGCCGCGGAGCATACGGATCACAAGTTCACGACGGCCTGGGTACCTTGGACCTTGGTTTCGAATGTGTGCATCTCAAACTTCAAAAAAAGGTGTGCATCTCTTGAGGTCGTGGGTCCTATTACTTTATAATAGGTCAAAATGTATCATACCATATTCAAGTTGTGGGGGCTGTTTAGTTCCCAAGAAATTTTACAAAAATTTTCAGATTCCCCGTCACATCGAATCTTTGGACACATGCATGAAGCATTAAATATAGATAAAAAATAAAACCAATTACACAGTTTAGACGAAATGGACGAGACGAATCTTTTAAGCCTAATTAGACTATAATTGGACACTAATTGTCAAATAACAACGAAAGTGGCTACAGTGCTATTTTGCTAAATTTTTGGCAACTAAACGCTACCGTAGATGTTTTAACAAGGTTTCCAACGAGTCGGTGAGCACTGGGTGAGGTTGGTTGGAGACAGCGGCCTGGCAGTGCTCGAGCATGAGACGAGGCAAGGCTTAGGGTCGCCATGGCCAGCGTGGCCGGTGGCATGGCTGGCACGGCCGGCGTCGGCCATGGTCGGCTGGGTGAGCATACCTTGAGCGTGCAGGGATGGGGCGAGCGCGGTGACGGAGAAACAAGAAACATGATCGAATCGTTATTTTCTTGTGTAATTAGTGGTATGAAGATAATTTTGGCCAACTCTAGGAATCCTTGTGCGTGCTCGGCCGCCAGCTGGCCACTGAGGCCGCCGTGCGTTCTCGTGCCCGATGACGCTGACAGGCACCGCCGGTGCAAGGAGAGGCGTCGGGCCCTGGTGTGGAAGCCCTCAGGCCTTGCCTCCTGCTACAGCTGTGGCGCCCCGCTACAGACGGCGGAAGAGGCTGCACCGGGATATGTCGCTTATTGCAAGTGTATGTTTTATTAAGTGTTTCAGAGGTATGTTATAAGTGTTTTATATGGATGTTGCAAAGTAGATTCGGATGTTGCATATGTTACCATGGCTATACATGTATGTTGTAAACGTCTATTCCAAATGTTACATCTGTTTTCAGACGTATGCTGCAAGTGTTTTATTTGGAAGTTTTATATGTTTCACACATATGTTGCAAGTATTTTTCTAGATGTTGCATATATTTGCAATGGCTTTCAAAAGTTTCTAGGTGTTTCACAAGTGTTTCAGACATATGTTGCAAGTGTTTCACTTGTTTCGGACGTACGTTACAAGTGTTTCATCTGGATATTATAAAAGTAAATGTTGGTGTTGCACATGTTGCAATTGTACCCACCTGCTGCGGCCACTTGTTGCAGCTGTTAGGGTGCTACCGAGCAGGGGAACAGTCCCGTGTGCATGCACGTGGGAAGTGGAGGGGGCGCACGCAGTTCCCGCATGCGGTCGGGCGGCATAGGCCCCCACATGGGCGCGTGAAACGTAGCAAGCATGGAAAACAGGTGTAGGCGCGAGAAACGGGTGCAGGCGCGCACGGGCATCCGTCCGTCCGGACGCTAGCAGTCCCGTTCTTTTTTTCTTTTGTCCGAAAATAAGAGGCTTGTGTATTCTTTTGGGAATGTCTAGTTATCTGTCGACAGATTTTATATAGTTAAATTTGTCAGGTTTTATTATAAACTAGCAGGGTCCCCCGTGCAAAGTACGGGGATTTTTTTTCTTCTAATGGAAGGAGAAGGGGAGAAGAGAAAGGGGGAAATAGGAAACGGTAACGGGGCAGGTATTGTTCATAAGTCCGTTGGTGTACATACCGGATGGAGGTACTGTTCATGAGACCTGGTACTGTTTATAACGGGTGGGTACTGTTCATGAGACCCGGTAGGTACTATTCAGGAGACTTGGTACTGTACATAACAGGGTGGGGACTGTTCATGAAACCCGGTACTGTGCTTAGAACAGTGATGTGCAGTGATGTGTTGGGGTGTCAACGAGATATGGTCGACAGTCTACCGAGGGGTATGTCCAAAGTAGTAGACTGTCAGAAGACAGGTGCGCAAGCTATGAACTAGATGGTGACGCAAGACAAACACAAGGATTTTATCCAGGTTCGGCCGTCGTGAGGGCGTAATACCTACATCCTGCGTCAGATTATATTGCTGTGTGTATTAAGATGTCTTTTGAGGGGGTTCCCTACCCGCCTTATATAGTCTGGGGGACCTACATCCTCCGACCAGCTTGAAACACAGCCGACCACCGTTGTCGCCAGAAAAGTAGGTTGTCCGAAGAATGTATGGTGCTCTTGAGAAAAAGAAAAGATTTCCTTCCTAGTGAAATGTGCCCACTTATATTTCTGAAAAGAAATGTAAGCAGGGTAAACAAAGCGTAGGGGTCAAAAAATAAGTATATTCACCGCAAGGTGAAGTGTGTCCACTTAGTCCCCGAGCCTAAGAATAGGTGACGTAGACACGTGATGCCAGGGTCTTAAAATAGATTGTCTTGGAAACTGGATAATGAGATGCACCAACAGGTGCATCGTACCGATGTAGTCCCCAAGCTTACTGAAAGGCGAGGTATGAACCTTGTAGCAAGGTCTAAAAAAGAGTTGACCTCTGAACTATATGCGAGTCAAATTTCACATATAGCTGAGGAAAACAGACCTCAAGCTGTGGTCGGGGAGTGGTCGAAACAGTCTCCGAGCACAGCGTAAGGCATGGTCGACGAGTCCCCGAGCATAGTCAGAGAGTGATCGACAAGTCCCCGAACGTGATCGGGGATTGTATCGTGCTCGGTGGTCGGAGATGGATTGTAAACTCCAGACCAGTCTCCGAGCGTCGTATATCTCTAACACCTTTGTCTCTATCATATTTTGTCTTTCTTTCTCTCTCTCATCTTTCTTCTCCATTCCTTCTCTTTTTTTTGACCTTACCCGTTGGCTCAGAAGGTTGCCTGATGTGATGTGGCAGTCATGTCATTGTCTTGTCAATCAAACTGTGGACCGACATTTGTCACGACGCGTCAGCGTGGGCCCTCCCATGTTGTAACCGAGGGAGCGCATTTACTGGCGCGGGTACCAGTAAAAAGTGGAAACCACACAGTGCGTGCCACGTTTCACGCGCACGACCCCCAAGTATCTCGGGGAGGTGGAACAACGCGATTAATGGGATAAATGGCCGCTGTGCAGTCATTTCCCATTTACACCCGACAGTTGCTTTTTATAAACCAAGTGTCTTCTTCGTCCAGCCCATAGTCCCCATTCCTCTCCGCAACCGCCATTAGCAAACCTTGATACCGTTAGAAGCGACGCGCTCTCTGTCCACCAACTGAGCCGAAGCCAAGAGGCGAGAGAGGATGGCCAAGACAGAGGCGATGAAGAGGGCGGAGGTGATGAGGAAGGAATGGTGGAAGTCGAAGTCCACCGAGTCGTCCATCAACGATCTCGTCGGCCTTAGGGTGCTCCATGACAAGGAGCTCGGAGGCTAGAGAGCATCGGAGTTAGAAAGCTTCCCCGACCCGATGAGATCGTTGTATTCGAAGACTTTTTCAAGAGGGGATTTGGGGTTCCTGTTCATCCGTTCCTCCAAGGCATTTACCTATACTACGAGATCGGGATTTGCAATCTGCATCCCAACTCGATCCTTCTCGTCTCGACGTTCATCCATCTTTGTGAGGCTTTTGGGGGATTTCTTCCACATTTTGACCTCTTCCGCTATCTTTTCTGTCTTCACAAGAAGGGGTCTAGGGGGTTCGTAGATTGCCGGCGGGGTGTACCTAACACTCCGTGATGGAATGAAATCGGAGTACCTCAGCTACGCCTGGAATACCTCTCTTGGTGAATGGTACAAGAAGTGGTTCTACATCCGAGAAGAGCCCAACACTGCCACCTTTTGTGACGTCGGTTACATCCCGAAGAAAAGGGTCAGTTGGAACGAGCGGCCAGAGTACGCCGGGCAGGTGAGGGAACTCATGGCGCTACTCCCGTGGAACCATCTGGATGGTCCGGCCATGGTCGGGAGCTTCATTAGCCGACGAGTACAGTCTTGCCAGAAGAGGGTGCATGCTGGCTATGAATACTAGGGTTCAGCCAACCAGACGAGGATGCGTTCTAGGCGGCTGCACGAGGACGAGATAAATCAGAGGATTGCAGATCTGTTCAACCTAGCAGACCCGGCGTACCAGCCTCTGAGCGTCATCGTGCACGCGTTCAAGCTCATCCGACCAGCTCCAAAGGTATTTCTGACATCTGCCTTTTGTGTCCATCGCATAGTTGATAAAAAACATTTGTTGTAATTCCTATGTTCCTTGTTGTTAGGTGCATGGTGTGGAAAGGCACGCACTGTACATGTCCTTGGCACCTGGGATGGACCATCCGAGGGGCGTGGAGCCCCCTCCAAGGAACGTGCAGCGGTGCTACGCTCACGTTAACGTGGAGAAAGGAGATGGAGCACAAGCACCGGGATGAGCACCGGCAGCAAGAGGACGGAGAAGCACCTAGCCACCCCCGAGCACTCAAAGAAGAGGACGGGGAGTTCAGAGACCACGGAGGTGCCGGAGAATCCGACCAACAAGCGTTGTCGGATAATACAAAATAGGAGGGGAGAATCTCCAACTTTATGCATATAGTATAGATGCGACCCAATCATGGGCGGAGCCCAGTGGTCAATGGAGACCAAACTGGACTCCGTCAAACCCCCCGCCTTTGTTCGAGACAACTTTGCAGTGGTATATGCTTGGTTGGTCAATGAAACCATCGGAACTGCAAGACTGATTGATTGAAAAGCTGTTGCATCTTTGTATCTGCGTGAAACCTGCACCAAAGTACTCCTACTAGCATCTACGGCAGGACTGTAGCAGCGACAGTTCAGCTTTGTGATTGATGAATTTTCTAATCCTCTTTCCCCTCTAGTTTGGACCAGATTTTATTTTCTCTATATGAGACTAAATTCTTAATGGCTCCGTCATTATAAATTGTACTATAAATATACTACTTTCTCACTAATCTAACATCTCCTATTACTAATAAATTTGTAATGGTAATTTGCCCCCCCCCCTAGTTATTGGCCACGCGCCGCCACTGGACCCAATAGACAATTATAGAACGAATTCTAAAGCTAAATCAAACGTATATAAATCTGACAGATTTAGTGTCAAAAAAATTTATCAACAGATAAATAGCAAAAAGTCTTTTTTTTGCTCATTTACTGGCGCATGTATATATCTTCTTAATGCTCAAAGAGACTCAGTCCTCACCGACGACGATCGTATATGCCCTCTCGGCCTCTCGTACCAGCTGCCATGGAGAAACTACCCAGGAAATTAAAAGCTGTCACCGCTCTGGGCCAGGACAGGACGACCCGCGTACGTCGTACATGATGCGCCGTGGTCCTTCCAATCCCCAGAAAAATCGTCGCCACTTCAATTCGCCACGCCGGAAGGGGCAGCTCGACCTAGCTAGCTATCCGCAGCAATGGCGGTGCGCATCACTGTCGTCGTCGTCGTCCTCTGGGTCGATATGATGATCTTGCACTATTGTCTTCCTCCATCGTCGTACTCGTACATGATATGCTCTCGTGGTGTTGTGCGTGGTCCTGCGCCACTTCGATCAATTCGCCACGCGCAGGAAGGAGCTTGACCTATCGGCTGCAATGGTGTCGTTGTTGCGCATCGTTATCGTCGTCCTCCGAAGATCTTGTCTTCTCCACTGCAAAGTACGCTCGGAGATCGATTCGCAATCGCAATGGAGGAGCTGTGGTTCTTTTTCCAACACAGCAAGGTGTACGTGGCGACATGACCTTGTCTCGGCTTTATTCATCGCACGGTGTTGTCGTCGTCGATCATCGATCAATAATCGACACGATCACTAGGTGCATGCAAACCCGAGAGCCCGTACTTGTTTATTCGCCACCAATCAAGCGTCTCCGTTCGTCTTCAACATATATTTAGTTTATATTTATTAAACTGCAGCAGCTTAAGTTTGGTTTTTCTTCCAACAACCCATATCCCACTATAATCATGTCTAGATTGTAGCTTGTTTCCATTAATTTTACATCCTTAAGTAGGTTGAGTTGAGACCCATGTGTTTATATCGTGCCTTTTGTTCAAAACTCCCATTTTGTATATTATAAAAAGAAATGACTTAAGTCATAAGCTGCACTCTTATTTTCAACAATGGAATAAACAACGGACATTAATGCCAGTATCGATTTGGTCATTTGGCCATCTATAATTCTCACCAGCCATTTGGGTTGCCTGCCATTTGTCCGCCCTTTTGTCCTGGGCCACTAACTCCTGCACTCCATGGGCCGTATGAAATGGGACAAAGTCCCACACTATCCATAGCGTCTCCCAAAACGGAAAATCCAACTAGCACCAGGTCACCCTATCATTGGCGGCGTGTCCTATGACTCCTGTCACATGGACAAGGCTACATCAACTTCATGCCAGTATATGGAGCTCGCTGGATGACAGGTGACTTTTGGGCCTCTCCCAGATTATTCCGGGCAACCATATAAGTAGATAGACAAGCATGTATACCACCAAAAAGCAGAATTCAAGGTGCTGCAAAAATTGTACTATATGAAATCAGCTGCTTCTTAAAAGCAGCTTCTTGTTCTACCATTAGTTAATATTCTTTTTGGGTAACAGAAACATTTTACAGAAGCTAAAACACAGACTTATACACCGAAGATAAATGATTAAAAATAGTCAAAATATTCCGTGCAAGATCCCTTTGTATCGGAGTCATCAGACATACCCAGAGTTCCATTAAATTCTGAAAATTTCTATTGGAGTCGAGAAGGTGATGGTGAAATGTAAGCATGCGAGAAAATGATAGCCAAAACTCAACATGGTTTGCAAATTGCAAGTTCTAAATTTAATTTACATGTCCCTCAAGAAAAAAGAAGCCAAAAATAATGCAACATGATGAGATTTCACAACTAGCGAGCCGTTCGAGAGAGCAAAACAGCAGCAGGATTTGTATGTCGTCGTTCCTCCTTACAGAAATGCAGACGGTCCAATGCGGTGCGCAATGAAACACATAGAGTGACACCCATAGTGCCACGTGTTATGCAATGGTTGGTTCGCACTGAATGTAGTATGTTATTTTCAAGCCTTTGTTTTTAGAACTCTATTTAAATGTACAACTTCAGCTTTCCTGATGATGTTTCAACTTCATATGAATTGTAGCACCAGTGCTCTCAAATTGTTGACGTTATGGCCGCATTTGAAAAAAAAAATGTTAGAGTTTGCTCGGTGAAGTTCATCGGAGCACAGGTAGTAGTGTGCAGTTGTTAGTGGTCTGGTTGGAATGACAAGTTGTATGAGATGAGTGGCAGACTCTTCATAGTTGTGTGGTTTTTGGACCCAGTTTCCACTAAAAAAAACTAGGCCGACACCTTTTCATCGTCTAATATAAATAACATTTTTCCTATATTTCAGGTGCCTGAATTTTAAGATGATTTCAGACAACACTCTTGTACTACAATTAGTACCAGTAAATTGTTACTTTTGTGATTTGTTATTTATCTTGTGTCATAACATATCAAATTTTGGTCCTTGTCTAACTATAAAAAAATAATTGTCAATTTTAAATTGTTTTTGTGCCAACACATATAAGATTTTGTCAGGTTTGTGGTTTTGTCTAACTGATTTTTGTTCTCGGAACAAAAAATTGCAGATTGTGTCTACAGAAATTGCAACGAACTAAAACTGCAATTTTAGTATAAAATATATGCAATAACCGTCGCCTGAAAGAAAACTAAAATTCAGGCATCTGAAATTTAGCAAATCCCTATAAATAGCAGCAAAACTTTTGCCATCCTTTTAAAAAAGAATTCAGAGTTAAGTTGAGTGCATAGGAGATGTTTTTCAGCAACATACTCCTACTTAATAAGAGAAACTTAAACATGTCAAACCCTGTTTTTTTGGCACTTTGAACGGTCCCTGAAAAGTTTTTGCAAAGTCGTTTTGGCCGGAGATTCAGAGAACTGACGGACCCGTCTTTCAGTTTCAACTTTCTACCCCCTGCATGCTGCACTGTTCAGATCGAGGTCACAGGATGGGATTCTGATCCAGGTGGAACTGGAGCTCGCTGGATGACTGGTGACTTTGGGCCTCTCCCAGATTATTCCGGGCAACCATATAAGTAGGTAGACAAGCATGTATACCACCAAAAAGCAGAATTCAAGGTGCTGCAAAAATTGTACTATATGAAATCAGCTGCTTCTTAAAAGCAGCTTCTTGTTCTACCATTAGTTAATATTCTTTTTGGGTAACAGAAACATTTTACAGAAGCTAAAACACAGACTTATACACCGAAGATAAATGATTAAAAATAGTCAAAATATTCCGTGCAAGATCCCTTTGTATCGGAGTCATCAGACATACCTAGAGTTCCATTAAATTCTGAAAATTTCTATTGGAGTCGAGAAGGTGATGGTGAAATGTAAGCATGCGAGAAAATGATAGCCAAAACTCAACATGGTTTGCAAATTGCAAGTTCTAAATTTAATTTACATGTCCCTCAAGAAAAAAGAAGCCAAAAATAATGCAACATGATGAGATTTCACAACTAGCGAGCCGTTCGAGAGAGCAAAACAGCAGCAGGATTTGTATGTCGTCGTTCCTCCTTACAGAAATGCAGACGGTCCAATGCGGTGCGCAATGAAACACATAGAGTGACACCCATAGTGCCACGTGTTATGCAATAGTTGGTTCGCACTGAATGTAGTATGTCATTTTCAAGCCTTTGTTTTTAGAACTCTATTTAAATGTACAACTTCAGCTTTCCTGATGATGTTTCAACTTCATATGAATTGTAGCACCAGTGCTCTCAAATTGTTGACGTTATGGCCCCATTTGAAAAAAAAAATGTTAGAGTTTGCTCGGTGAAGTTCATCAGAGCACAGGTAGTAGTGTGCAGTTGTTAGTGGTCCGGTTAGAGTGTCAAGTTGTATGGGATGAGTGACAGACTCTCCTAGTTATGTGGTTTTTGACCCGGTTTCCACTAAAAAAACTACCCACACCTTTTCATCGTCTAATATAAATAACACCAAAACTTTTACCGTCCTTTCTAAAAAAGAATTCAAAGTTAAGTTGAGTGCATAGGAGATGTTTTTTAGCAACATACATAATAAGAGAAACTTAAACATGTCAAACCCTGTTTTTTTGGCACTTTGAAAGGTCCCAAAGTTTTGCAAAGTCGTTTTGGCCGGAGATTCAGAGAACTGACGGACCCGTCTTTCAGTTTCAACTTTCTACAGTACCCTTTGCATACTGCACTGTTCAGGTCGAGGTCACATGTGGATCTGAGTCTGATCCAGCTGGATCTGTAGCTCGATGGATGACAAGGTGAGTTTGGACCTCTCCCAGATTATTCCGGGCACCCATACCGTCTCACCGTGCTCCATGACCTCCATCTGATCTCTAGCAGGCTTTCCGATCCAGGGTTAAAAAAACCGGTCGGTTTACCGCGGTAAACCGCGGTAACCGCCCTAACCGGGCCGGTCCGGTTCCGGTCCGGTCCGGTTAGGTATTCCCTAAATTCAAATTTAAAATTTGAAAAAAAAAATACTGAAAAAATTCCTAAAAATAGTTCATGATTTATAGAAGTCAATGGTGTAAAAATTTTTCAAATTGGAGTTCGTTTAGTATTTATTTATACGTATAGAAGTTTGAAAAAAAAGAAAAAAAAATCCCGGTCCCGGCCCGTTAAGGCCCCCAAATTCAAATTTAAAATTTGAAAAAAAACAAAAAATGCTGAAAAAATTCCTAAAAATAGTTCATGATTTATAGAAGCCAATGGTGTAAAAATTTTTCAAATTCGAGTTCGTTTAGTATTTATTTATACGTATAGAAGTTTGAAAAAAAAGAAAAAAAAATTCCAAACTCAAACCGAGCGGTAAACCGGTCAAACCGGCCGGTTACCGCTCCAAACCGGCCGGTAAACCGGACCCGAACCGAACCGAAGCAGGGTTTGAATTTGATTTTGAATTCGGCCGGTTACCGACCGGTTACCGGTAAACCGGGCCGGTTTACCGCTACCGGAGGCCGGCGGTTACCGGAAACCGGTCAGTAAAAAAAACCCTGTTCCGATCCCCACAATGCCATGCCACAGGAAAGTGGTTCAGCGCGCGGCATGACGACGTTCGCAGGCTCCCCACCCCAAGTCACATCCATCCATCCATCCATCAGCTCAGAGTTCTCTAACTGTTTCAGCGGGAAGGAGAGATCGAGGACATGCGTTACAGCGTGTGCAATAATGTACTCCCTCCGTTTGCAATTCTAGCGCACAGGGATATGGTTTAGTATGTTAAGTTCGATCAATTATAGATAAAAGAGTATCAATATGTATGATATGAAATAAATATCATTAGATTAATTATGAAACATATTTTCATAATAAATTATTTGAGTCGTAAATGTGAATAGTATTTATTAAAAATTTGATTAAATATGAACTACTTTTGGCGGCACGCAACACGTAATTGTATTCTTTTCTGAACGGAGGGAGTACTCCGTAGAGGTTAACTGTTCGTTAAGAGTTCAGTCTTCAGTGCCAGTAGTCAACGGCTGAACCTGAGTCTTCAGTGCCAGTAGGCTTCGTTTGCTTCCGCTCCGCACGGCTCCGCTCCTCCTGCGCGTGTTCCCAGTTGCACCTAGGGTGTGTTTAGATGGTGAAAAAGTTTGGGTTCGGCTACTGTAGCACTTTTTGTTGTTATTTGGTAAAATTTATCCAATCATAGACTAACTAGACTCAAAAGATTCGTCTCGACATTTACAGACAAACTGTGTAATTAGTTTTTTCTTTCGTCTACATTTAGTACTCCATGCATGTGTCGCAAGATTTGATGTGACAGGTACTGTAGCACTTTTTGGGTTTGCTTTTTGGGTGGGAGGAGCAACTAAACAGGCTCCTAGCTAAAGCTATGCAACGGCCTGCAGCGTAAATCGTCCGAAGCCACTTGGATAGAAACATTGGGAATGGAGCACCAGCTCTGCTAGTGTCATAGGAGGCAAAATGTACTTTTGCCGTTTTGCGTTCAGGCTTTGGTGCTAATTGATTGCGTTCCCCGCTCATATACCATCCTTTTGAATATTCTTCCCAGCAGCTTATGATGATAGAGCCTCAGTGCAAAAGCGTCTTTGGCACCTCTCAGGCGGGGGGTAACGGCGTCTTTGGCGCCTTAACAACCAGTCCACGCATGCTTTGGATTTCTGTGGCTTTAATTTCCTCTTCATCTGAATGCTTTTTGGTGCAGCTAAAGCTCTGATGCACTGAATGAAGCACACCAACCACACTTTCATTTGCTGGTGCAAGCACGCAGCACTTTGTTCTCAGGCCTTTAACGTGGGAAGTTAGATTTTTTTTTACTGTAGCATTTTTGTTTGTATTTGATAAATATTGTTACCTAGACTCAAAAGATTCGTCTCGTGATTTACAACTAAGGCCTTGTTTAGATTGCAATTTTTTTCAACCATAGCTACTATAGCACTTTCGTTTGTATTTGGTAATTATTGTCTAATCGTGGACTAACTAGGCTCAAAAGATTCGTCTCGTGATTTACTACTAAATTGTGCAATTAGTTATTTTTTTACCAACATTTAATACTCCATGCATGCGTTCAAAAATTGATGTGATGGAGAGAAAGTCAAAAAACTTGGAATTTGGAGGCAATCTAAACAAGGTCTAATCTGTGCAATTAGTTATTTATTTTACTAACATTTAATGCTCTATACGTACGTCTAAAAATTGATGTGACAGAGAGAGTGAAAAAATTTGGTATTTAGAAGGGAAGAGAACAAGGCCTCAGTTCCCTTCCTAACTGCCGCAGGTTTTACTCTCTTTCTGTGAACTCTCGTACTACCTGCCTGTTCTTGCATGGTCCCATGTATACAGGCAGTGTTTAGTCCATTGAAAAGTGCACTATAAAAAAAAGATTCATCGTCACATTAAACTTGCGATACATGCATCGAGTACTAAACGTAGATAAAATCAAAAACTAATTGCACAGTTTAGTTGTACTTTGCGAGACGAACGTTTTGAGCCTAATTAGTCAACAGTTGGACAATTATTACCAAATACAAACGAAATGCTACAGTATCGCTAGAGTAAATTTTGTCACTCTAAATTTGGAAACTAAACACAGCCACAGTGATAGATAAAGAAAGCCACCACGGCAGCTTTATTAGTCTGAAGAGCACGGGAGGGGGAGATCAGATTTGCTTGGGGCTTATTTAGATACCAAAGTTGCACAGTAAATATTGTGTAACACTGTAGCAATTTTGTTTTTATTTGGTAATAATTGTTCAAACATTAATTAATTAGGTTTAAAATGTTCGTCTCGTAAAGTATAACAAAACTGTATAATTAGTTTTTTATTTCATCTATATTTAGTACTCCAAACATATGTCGACACTTTAATATGACGGAAAATCTTCTTTTTGCATAGTAAAATTTAGGGGTAAAATCTGGTAAACGAGGTCTCAGTGAACAACGACGACAACGAAGACAGCGACGAAGTAGCGGGTGCTTTCTCGAGTCTCGGTAAAGATCCTTGCTGGGGCCTGGGGACTCCAAACCAGTGGAGCATTATTGTTTCTAGATCTTCAAATAAACCAGTAGTACTCCCTCCATCCAACAAAGCCTATAATTATGGAATACCTGCCAGTCAAACTGACTCAAGTTTGACCAAATTTATAGTAAATAATATTAACATTTATGTCTCTAAATAAATTTATTATAAAAATATATTCTATAACTAATCTAATGATAATTATTTTGTATTATAAATATTAGTATTTTTTATATAAATTTAGTCAAAATTCAAACTGTTTCACATCTCGAAAAGTGAAAATTACATGTTTTTTTTGTGAACGGAGGGAGTAGTTGTCATCACAGCGATCAGATCGGATGGCCGACCCCAATGGATCGGAGACGATGCTGTTGGAGTTGGGACTGCACTATTGTCTTCCTCCACTCGTACATGATATGCGCTCGTGGTGTTGTGCGTGGTCCTGCGCCACTTCGATCAATTCGCCACGCGCAGGAAGGACCTTGACCTATCAGCTGCAATGGTGTCGTTGTTGCGCATCGTTATCGTCGTCCTCCGAAGATCTTGTCTTCTCCACTGCAAAGTACGCTCGGAGGTCGATTCGCAATCACAATGGAGGAGCTGTGGTTCTTTTTCCCACACAGCAAGGTGTACGTGGTGACATGACCTTGTCTCGGCTTTATTCATCGCACGGTGTTGTCGTCGTCGATCATCGATCAATAATCGACACGATCACTAGGTGCATGCAAACCCGAGAGCCCGTACTTGTTTATTCGCCACCAATCAAGCGTCTCCGTTCGTCTTCAACATATATTTAGTTTATATTTATAAAACTGCAGCAGCTTAAGTTTGGTTTTTCTTCCAACAACCCATATCCCACTATAATCATGTCTAGATTGTAGCTTGTTTCCATTAATTTTACATCCTTAAGTAGGTTGAGTTGAGACCCATGTGTTTATATTGTGCCTTTTGTTCAAAACTCTCAATTTGTATATTATAAAAAGTACGGAATTGATTGGGTGAGGACGTCCAGACGACGTCGGACGCACCCGACGGGCACGACCCGACTCAACCGTGCCGTGCGACCCGAAGCGTCCGCGCCCGCCTGACCCCGCGCGCCGACTCCATTTGCTGCCTCCCCACTCATTCCCCTTCTCCACTCCCCACCACTCGCCTCGTTCTCTCCACCTCCTCCGCGCGAGCAGCTCACATTGCGCCCCTACGCAATGTTGGAGTGCGTTTGAGATTTTGTTTCAGGTTTTTTTTGTTTCAACCGCATAGTGAAGTAGTTGTTGGCCGTGTTGCAGTAGTTGTTTGAGGGTTGTTGCAGTAGTGTCATGATGTTGGTGCAGCAGGGGACCGCTTTCGTTGTTTGAATCTTCATTTTGTGCATGTTATAGCAGGAGTTTGGTTGTTGTTTCAGCAGGTCTTGGTCGTTGTTGCAGTAGGTTTCATGCTTTTTGGTTCAGTAGGCGTTCGTTGCCTGTTTTGCATATCTTTCACTAGATTTTTTAGTTCGCTGCATTAGGTGTTCTTCGAATGTTAGAATAGCATTATCCTCCTGTTTCATCTAGTCGGGGTGGATTATGGTGGTGATTCGGTGCCGCGGGGTGTGGTGGAGGTGCTAGGTCGGTGAGGTTGCGGCGGGGGTAGATCCGTGCACAGGGGGGTGCGTGTGGATCCGTGCGCGCGATGGTTCGCGGGGGTCGCGGATCCGTGCGGCAGCGGGACGGGGGCAGCGCCGTTTTTTTCATTTTCATTTTCATTTTCACTCCCGTGCGTGCGGTGTCCTTCCGTGGGGAGGGGGCGGTTGTTGCGGCGTCCAGCCGCTAGCGCCCGGATCTGGACGTCCGGGCGCTAGCATCGCCCTAAAAAGTAATGACTTAAGTCATAAGCTGCACTCTTATTTTCAACAATGGAATAAACAACGAACATTAATGTCAGTATCGATTTGGGCATTTGGCCATCTATAATTCTCACCAGCCATTTGGGTTGCCTGCCATTTGTCGGCCCTTTTGTCATGGGCCACTAACTCCTGCACTCCATGGGCCGTATGAAATGGGACAAAGTCCCACACTATCCATATGCGTCTCCCAAAACAGAAAATCCAACTAGCACCAGGTCACCCTATCATTGGCGGCGTGTCCTGTGACTCCTGTCACATGGACAAGGCTGCATCAACTTCATGCCAGTATATGGGCTGGGCTATGCGAAGACGTCACTAGGTTGAGGTGGGTTCAAAGTGTAACATCACTTAACACGTGATTAAATTCTCAAAAAAACTTAACTCGTGATTAAGTCCTCTTTTTTTGTTTGATAAAGGAAGCTTTTATTAAATTCTTAAAGTGTTACATCGAGATGATACAAAGTCTTGAAAATGTACTTCCGGCCTCTGCCTAACAAAGAGGCACACAACCACAGAAATAAAAGGAGATTTGACACATTCTAGTGACTATCAATTTGTAGATTAGATCGCTACCATGTGCCCGAGAGAAATTTTCCTTGCCCACCGCGCCGACTGTTGCGAGACCACCACGTCCAAGTCTTGAGAAGTCACCTTCTGTAGAATAGTCCAAATACGCAGCCAGTGGATGATCGAATAGACAACCTGCACATGAAGAATATGTTTTTTCTTTTCAAATACATATCACTTCTACTAAGCTAAAGTGGACCAGCAAGTAGTAGCCGCTGCAAGCAGAAGTAGAGGCTTAAATTCTTTACTGAAACCTTGTAACCATCCACCAAACAAGTGAGAAACATTGTAAGGTTTAGTTAGTCTAGTAGCCACCTGAATAATTGACCAAATAGAACACATGAAGTGGCATTCAAAAAATAGGTGCTTAATTGTCTCATCTTTATGACAAAAGCAACACATTTTACTACCATGTCAGTTGCGCTTGGCAAGATTATCCTTGGTCAATACAACTCCTCTTCGTAAGTACCATAAAAAGATTTTGATTTTTAATGGGGCTTTCACTTTCCATAATCTTTTATTAAAATTAGGGACATCAACAATTATTAATGCTTGGTAGTGTGATTTCACCGAGAATTGTCCATTTGGGTGTAAATTCCACTGAGAAACATCTGACTCTTGGGACAACTATATATTAGTAATGTGTGGTAACAGATTGTTCCAAGCTACTAACTTAGGGCCTATGAGATCCCTACACCAAGAAAGATGTGATGGAGAAACGCCAACCACTTCACCTATAGTTACATGTTTAGGCCTCACTATATTATAAAGTCTTGGATACTATTCTTGTAAAGTAGTGTTTCTAAGCCATTTGTCCTCCCAGAACCTCACCTGCGGTCCATCCTTGACCACAAATGATCCATAACGGAGAAAATCACGCTTAGCTGAAATGGACCACTAACTCATGCACTCCATTGTCCGTATGAAATGGGACAAAATTCTACGCTGTCCATATGCAACCCTCAAAACGGATCATGGTCCACTAACTCCTGCATCAACTTTCAGCCAGTATATGGGCTGGGCCATGCGAAGAGGTCACAAGGTTAAGGTGGGTTCAAAGTGTAATAATAATAGCATCATAGGAGATTCAGAGAACGGACCCATCTTTCAGTTTCATCTTTCTACCCCCTGCATGCTGCACTGTTCAGATCGAGGTCACAGGATGGGATTCTGATCCAGGTGGAACTGGAGCTCGCTAGATGACAGGTGACTTTTGGGCCTCTCCCAGATTATTCCGGGCAACCATATAAGTAGATAGACAAGCATGTACACCATCAAAAAGCAGAATTCAAGGTGCTGCAAAAATTGTACTATATGAAATCAGCTTCTTAAAAGCAACTTCTTGTTCTACCATTTAGTTAATATTTTTTTGGGTAACAGAAACATTTTACAGAAGCTAAAACACAGACTTATACACCGAAGATAAATGATTAAAAATAGTCACAATATTCCGTGCAAGATCCCTTTGTATCGGAGTCATCAGACATACCTAGAGTTCTATTAAATTCTGAAAATTTCTATTGGAGTCGAGAAGGTGATGGTGAAATGTAAGCATACGAGAAAATGATAGCCAAAACTCAACATGGTTTGCAAATTGCAAGTTTTAAAATTTAATTTACATGTCCCTCAAGAAAAAAGAAGCTGAAAATAATGCAACATGATGAAATTTCACAGCTAGCTAGCCGTTCGAGAGAGCAAAACAGCAGCAGGATATGTACGTCGCCATTCCTCCTTACAGAAATGCAGACGGTCCAATGCGGTGCGCAATGAAACACAGAGTGACACCCATAGTGCCACGTGTTATGCAATGGTTGGTTTGCACAGAATGTAGTATGTTATTTTCAAGCCTTTTTTTTAGAACTCTATTTAAATGTACAACTTCAGCTTTCCTGATGATGTTTCAACTTCATATGAATTGTAGCACCGGTGCTCTCAAATTGTTGACGTTATGGCCCCATTTGAAAAAAAAATGTTAGAATTTGCTCGGTGAAGTTCATCGGAGCACAGGTAGTAGTGTGCAGTTGTTAGTGGTCTGGTTGGAACGTCAAGTTGTATGAGATGAGTGGCAGACTCTCCACAGTTGTGTGGTTTTTGGACCCAGTTTCCACTAAAAAAACCTAGGCCGACACCTTTTCATCGTCTAATATAAATAACAGCAAAACTTTTGCCGTCCTTTTAAAAAAGAATTCAGAGTTAAGTTGAGTGCATAGGAGATGTTTTTCAGCAACATACTCCTACATAATGAGAGAAACTTACACATGTCAAACCCTGTTTTTTTGGCACTTTGAAAGGTCCCGGAAAAGTTTTGCAAAGTCGTTTTGGCCGGAGATTCAGAGAACTGACGGACCCGTCTTTCAGTTTCAACTTTCTACCCTTTGCATACTGCACTGTTCAGGTCGAGGTCACATATGGAGAATCTGATTCTGATCCAGTTGGAGCTGTAGCTCGATGGATGACAAGGTGAGTTTGCTCCATGGCCTCTCACTTTCCGATCCCCACAATGCCACGCCACACGAAAGTGAACTCGTTCATTCAGCGCGCGGCATGTGCATAGAAATACCGCAATCACCGGGGTTCGAACCCGGGGTGGCCGGCACGGCCTTGGCCTCGTGCTCTAGCCACCGCAGCTGCCATCAGCTCATAGTTCTCTAACTGTTTCAGCGGGACGGATAGATCGAGGACATGCGTTACAGCGTGTGCAATATGTCGTCCGGAAAAGCCTGCAGCCGCACCTCCGATCCATCGAGCTTAACTGTTCGAGCTTAGAGTGTTCATTCAGTCGTTAAGAGTTCAGTCTTCAGTGTCAGTAGTCAGCGGCCCTTCTTTCTATCTGAACCTGAGTCTTCGTTTGCGCGGCTCCGCTCCGCCTGCACGTGTCCTGTGCTCCACTGTGCGGTCCTGTAGTGGCCGGGCCACTACAGGGGTCAGGGGTTCCGGATCTGGCAGATTTGAACTGGGAACATGGAGGAGGCGAGGAGCTGGAGGAGCCAGCGTTGAGGTGCTCCGGCGGCTCCGCCACAGTAGCGCTACCCTCCTTGCTATGCAACGGCCTGCAGCGTAAATCGTCCGAAGCCACTTGGATAGAAACATTGGGAATGGAGCATCAGCTCTGCTAGTGTCATAGGAGGCAAAATGTACTTTTGCCGTTTTGCGTTCAGGCTTTGGTGCTAATTGATTGCGTTCCCCGCTCATATACCATCCTTTTGAATATTCTTCCCAGCAGCTTATGATGATAGAGCCTCAGTGCAAAAGCGTCTTTGGCACCTCTCAGGCTGGGGGTAACGCCGTCTTTGGCGCCTTAACAACCAGTCCATGCATGCTTTGGATTTCTGTGGCTTTAATTTCCTCTTCATCTGCATGCTTTTCAGTGCAGCTAAAGCTCTGATGCACTGAATGAAGCACACCAACCACACTTTCATTTGGTGCAAGCACGCAGCACTTTGTTCTCAGTTCCCTTCGTAACTGCCGCAGGTTTTACTCCTCTCTTTCTGTGAACTCTCGTACTACCTGCCTGTTCTTGCATGGTCCCATGTATACAGCCAAGATGGATAAAGAAAGCCACCACGGCAGCTTTATTAGTCTGAAGAGCACGGGAGGGGGAGATCAGATTTGCTTGGTGAATGAAGACGACAGCGACGAACTGGCGAGTGCTTTCTCGGGTCTCGGTAAAGATCCTTGCTGGGGCCTGGGGACTCCAAACCAGTGCAGCATTATTGTTTCTAGATCTTCAAATAAACCAGTAGTAGTTGTCATCACAGCGATCAGATCAGATGGCCGACCCCAATGGATCGAAGACGATGCTGTTGGCATTGGGACTGAGGGTCTGAGGGACAAAAGCCTGGACCTCTGGTACTGCAGCCACAGCCTGTTTACTCGCTTGTCACTCGTCAGAATCTATCAATCCAGATTCTTTCCAGTGCTTAGGACTCGTCATCTCTTGCTGCTTCCTGTCTCATGGTAAATCCAAAACCTATTTCCATAGGTTCTGTACTCTACTTGTGCAGATTTATATTTGTTTCCTGTTGGTGACCTCAATCATTCAGAAGGAAGTTTATCAGCAAGGACAGGAAGAGCAGCAAATTGCGGAGTAACAAGACCATGTTTCATCGCCCAGACCAGACAGAATAATCGGATTTGACTGCCACGACGGCACTTCTTCCCGTCAATTCAGACGACCGGATCGGAGCTCACAAGAACATACTGTACGCGCCAACAACGCCAAACGCCGCAGCTGAACAATCCAGAATCGATGGGACTCTGCTAGCTCGACGACACGCCGCGCCACTCTAGACCCTGTTTGAATGCGCATGACACACGTAGATTAACATGGATACGTGTGCATCCCAACGAGGCCTTAGTCCTTTCTTTACCTAGTCGATACGCGTGCATCTGCATTCTCTCGGTGCCCCACAGGAAAGCGAAATCTTCTGCATGATGCTCACTGCACTGCATCTGCATGCACAGCCATGCAACAGCCGGCCCAATCACAGTCACATCAGTCCACTCCACCACCATCCGTCAGTCAGCTTTTCTACTGTTCCCCAACAACCCCAATGCGGTTCACCGATCTTGTTCAGAAATCAGAACCAGCAGGTCAGGACTCAGGAGGGGCCAATTGGCCATGGAGTTCTCAGTCTTCACGACTCTTCAGTGGCCAGGCGGCCTTTTCATCCGTCCTAGGATTCCTTCCACCATTTGATATATACTGACAGTCTACAGGCCTTAATAAGCTGTTATTAGTTCTGATCCAGTTCGTCATGCGAATTGAATGTGCTTAGGTCCAAACATTGAGATTCTGATCCAGTAGCTAAGGTATACTCCCTCCGTCCCGGAAAGACTGCAATCGTAGGACCAGGCCCGGAAACCAAGGACAACATGAAATTACATAAATGCCCCTGTCCTGCACAGGTCATATCCAGTCCGTCCTCCACGAGTCACCCCGCATCCGGCCACTTGCCCCGCGTTCGCACGCGCCGTAGCCGCCTCCTTCCCAACGCCTGTCTCCTTGGCCTCCTCTTCACCGCATCCACGGCCCACATGTGCAGCCCCGCAGCAGCCTCCATGGACCGCGCCAGCACCTTGCCCCGCCGCGGCCTCCACAGCTCGCACCGCCGACTCGCCCGCTGCTATGTCCACAGCCCGCGCAGTGCCTTGCCCCGCCGCGGCCTCCACACGCCGCGACGGCGCAGCCTTGCACCGGCACAGACTCGCCTCGCCACAGCCTCCACAACCCCCATTGCCGCTTCGACCCGCTGCGACCTTGACAGCCTGCAACGACGCCTAGCCCCGCCGCAACCTCAACGGCCTGCGCGCTGGTGCCAGGAATGCACGTGAGGAGGAAGAGCGCTTGAAGAGGAAGAGGAACAGGCGGGTAGAACTCGATGTTAGCGGCGATGGGTTCTCAGGGGAGTTTGCGATGGCTCTGGAAGGTTGGGGAACCGAACGGGTAAAAGTTACTACCATGCGGCAGATTTTTTTTCTTTTGTAAAAGAAACGAGTGGACGAGAGAGCACGAGAAGTACTACCGTGCGGCGGATTTTTTCTTTCAAAGGCTGACACAAGATGGCCCACAAGCTGTTGCATGCCTTGGATTGCAGTCTTTCCGGGACAAATTTTGAAAGGCAGAACTGCAGTCTTTGCGGGACGGAGGGAGTATGTTGCTAGGAAGGCAAAATGCACTTTCAGCTCGCAGGCTTTGCTGGTGCTCATTAGATTCCCCAGTGACAAAGGCCTTTAATTTATTTGGCTCCAATGCAAGCTTATGATAATGGCAGCCCTAAAGCTAGCTAGCTCGCCTCAAGTTAACGGCCACTTTGTTGGTACTATACCTGAATACCTCATCAGCGCGCATGATTTGGTTAGTTCACTTTCACTGCCGCCGCTTTGCTTCCTGTGCTGCATGCATGTCTGTCACAGTCAGTGCACCTTATTACCTTAACCTGCTGATGCTGATCAGTACTAAGTAAGAGCTCCACACTTTGATGCATGCTGACGATGCTGCTAACACCTAGCTAGCAGCCATGATTGCCGTGCTCTTACTTTCTACGGATTCTCACTACTCACGCCTGCAAGAGAGCCCGGTCCCATCGCTTGCAGGCGATGTCGACGAAGAAGATGCTAGAGCTTAGTTGCAGCAGCATTATATCGTCGATCATTCGTTGACAGGCAACGAACATGCATGCATCAGAGATGGATCCGCCGTTTGGTGAACCGTGAAGAACATCGTCATGACAGTGTTTCTGCTTGCGTGCTTTCGCGTGCCTCGGTAAAGATTTTATTCTTACCGGTTACCGTGGGCAGGGCAGGGACACCATGTCGCCTGTTCATTTGGATGTTTTATAACAGTAGTGATGTGATAGCTTCTGAGTGGTGACCCGACCAAACGCGGCCCCCCTGCATTATTGTGATCGTGGAGTTGGGGCCATGTTTAGCTGCCAAAGTTTGGCCACCAAATTTACTATATAAAATTTATATTTCCGTCACATTAAAATACCGGTACATATATAGAGTACTAAATATAGATAAAATAAAAACTTAATTGTACAGTTTTGTTGTACTTTGCGAGACGGACATTTTAAGCCTAATTAATCAATATTTAGACAATTATTACCAAATAAAAATAAAATTGCTACAGTATACCGCGATATTTACTATGCAAAATTTGTCCCCAAATCTAAACGAGGCCTGGGATCAAATAGACGGACCTGCAGGATGGGGCAAGAGACAAAACCGGGGCCTCTGCTTCCTGTTGCACTAGCTCGTCAGAATCCGTTCCTCTCAGGACTTTGTACCCGAGTTCCAAGGCTTTGTGTGCATGTGGAGCCACGTTTAGATTGTAAATAAATTCAACCGATAAATAGTATCAATTTCGTCTTATTTGACAAATATTATCCAATCGTTGATCAACTAGGCCCAAAAGATTCATCTCGTGATTTCCAACTAAACTGTGTAATTAGCTATTTTTTACCTATATTTAATACTCTATACAAACGACTAAAAATTGATGTGATGGAGAGAGTGAAAAAATTGGTGCATCTAAACGCCTGGGTGCTCGCCTGCTGCTCGCATTTGTTTCCTGTTGGTGGCTCTTCTGCTACTGTCGCCAAGTCTGAATCGTAGGAGTCTAGGAGTACAAGCAAAACAAGGCCACGTTTAGATGTCGGATTCGGACACCTGAATCACTGTGATGAATTACTGTAGATTTTTGTTTTTATTTGGTAATAATTGTCTAAACTTTGAGTAATTAGGTTCAAAATGTTCATCTCGCAAAGTAAAATAAAACTATGCAATTAGTTTTTGATTTCATCTACATTTAGTACTCCATGCATGTGCCGACATTTTGATGTAACGAGGAATCTTCTTTTTACATAGTGAAATTTGGGATGAATTTGAGAATCTAAACGAGGCCCAAATGGGGAACAAACAGCGCCCTATAGCTAGGGCCTTGTTTTTTTAACATCTATCACATTGAATATTTGACACATGCATGGAGTATTAAATATAGACTAATTACGAAATAAATTGTACAGATTGAGATTAATTTACGAGATGAATCTGTTAAGCCTAATTAGTCCATTATTAATATCCGAACATCCCATGATCACCCCATGGTCAACACCTATTAAAGTTTAACAGGGCGAACCAAACATGCCCTTACAAACTACATTGCGCACTGACTGCAGGACAATCTATCTGACTTGGTGACGAGACGTCTTTGCTATCAACTGTGTCCACTACAATCAAAAGAGTACAGCTCATGGAGGTCCCATTATCGTGGGTTTTCATTCTCATTGGTGACAATTGAGATTATGAACGTCGGTTTGCAACGATAAGTTTATATCATGGCCATCTTATTAAGTAACCACACACAACGTTGATAAGTTAACATCACCGCCAGCTTCAGCAACCACCCGACGGTGAAAAATCTATTTAAAAAACAGAAAAAAAAATAGTTGTCAATGTCGGGTAAGCCACGCTAGCGTCATGGGGCCACTACTGCGTGAGGGTCACCTCTGTGCCAAGATGCCACCGTGTCAAGGTTTGCTAGGGTGGCCGCCATTCCTGATCGGAGATTTCAAGCAGTGGCATAGGAGGTCGGGGGGGGGAGGGGCCACCGGCGCTAAGAATCATATCATGGGGAGGGAGAGAGAAAGAGAGGCAATTTTATAAGGGAGAGAGAGGTAAGTGAACACACGGACGATGGAGGAGAGAGCACTACAACAAACCTCTTGATCCATGACGGATTCAAAGAACGTCACTAAGAGTGCACCATCACTAACAATACAGGATCTAGAGTTGTGGATATCTATCTCAGGGCCCAATACGCGCTCGTATATATATAAGGAGTCAAAAAAAAACCAAACACACCCACTCGGGCTGCCTCCCTCCTCTACACCAATCCATCAGCCGCCGCATCCCCTGCCCTAAACCATCGAGGTTGTGGTGCGACACACCCAATCCCGGTCAGTGCCCTCCACTCCCACCCCATTGGAGCAGGTCGAGGTTGGGGCATGGTGCACCGAGGAGACAGGCGGCTTTAGCTTCACTAGTTCCATGCCGATAGATGTCCATCCATTCATGGTTGTATTACCTATAGGTTATAATAAGTATATGTGTTGTTTTTCTAGTCGTATTATCTAAAAAAAGTGAGTTATGGACTAGATGCGCAATTATAAGTTCTCTAAAAGGTAAGCAATGATGGCCTGTTTGGATTAAATAGTGTACACACTTGCTTTTCTAGAGGGCAACCAATGATGGCTAATCCTCTCTGTATCCGACAAGTTAACGTCTCAGGTTTCTGCATATGAAGAGGAAACCAGGATTTAGGATAAATATTTGTTTTCCTGTCAAACTGTGAAGATGGTATACATGGTATTCCGGAGGAAAGGGGTTGGCGTTCTCCTCTGTTCCAAACATTCTCCTCAGACTGGCCGCAGTGGCATACTCTAAATGATACTCTAAAGCTTTAGAGTATGAATATAGAGTAAAAACTGCTGCACTGGATACTCTAAAACGATACTCTATCCTTTCTCTCACTCTATATTTAGAGTAGTACAGTGTTTACTCTATAGTGCGCAGTGGCGGGCCCTACTAGCTAAACCAAAGAAAAAAATGTTATAACTCACAAACCAAAAATCTAAATTAAATTTCGATTGCACCATTAAATTCGTCTCAATAAATCCTTCAAAACTAGATCACTCATGGATATATTTAGATAAAGTGACAAGTGGGTCCCACAGTAGATAGAGTGGATAGAGGATAATATAGAGGATGAATGGGTGCGGAAGAATTGAATATAGAGGAGAGAATCTTGCTGACTAGGACGTATAGAGGATGAATATAGAGGACCATGAGTGCAGATAGCCTCATCTTCCTTCCTTTTATTTTTGTTTCCTTCACTTTTCCTACAAAATTCATTTTGCTATATACCTACCTACACACATTATTACCTATAATCTGGAAGAAAGGTAAACAGTTTTTATATAAGCTATAGGCTACAAATAAACCGATAATAATACTAGAGTCCCCACAACCATCTCTGTAGCTGACCATTTACACCCTGTTCGTTTGAGCTATTCAGTCAAATCAGCAGCCATGCAGCAGTGTTTTTCTCTCACAATAAACCAGCAAACAGTACTTTCAGCCACGATAAACGTACGGGCTGACATTTTCCACCGTACACGTCAGACGGCCGCACCTCGACAACTGTATTCTCCCACGTCATGACGTCAGCAGACGGCTGAACACGCACCGTCCGGTTCCGTTCCGTTCCGTTACGCACATAGACGAGCCTTCATATGTGCCCACAAGGTAGGTAGGTAGGTAGGCTCACCGCTCACCTCACTTTCACAGTTTCACGGTGTAGCGTAGCGCCAGCCAGCCGCCAGTACAAAACGCCGCCGGCAGGTGGCCACTGTCCGCGGCTGCCACCGCGCGCACACGCACAGCGAGAGTGCACTGCACGCCAGCGCAGCCGAGCCAACCCACCAACCGGCCGCCGATCGATGGGCAAGTGCGTCAGGATCCGCGGCAGCAGCAAGCCGCCGCCGCCGCCCACCGAGGCCGCGGCCGCGTCGTGCCTCACGCTGCGCAGCGGCCGCCGCGTGCCGCTGGTGGCCGCGTCGGCGTGCAGCCCGAGGACGAGCGGCAGGGCGCGGCGCCACCGCGGGTCAGCCCTCCGGCGCTGGTGCGGCGCCGCCGAGGCCGCGGACAAGCAGCGCGCGTGCGGCAGCCCCCGGCGCAGGAGCGCAGGCCGGGTGCTCGGTGCCCAGCAGCTCTGCCACGACGGGCGCCCGGAGGAGGAGGAGGAGGTTCCGCCGTCGCGGGCGGCAGATACCGGTGCCGACGCCGTTGCCCGCGGCGCCGACGACGGCCGTGGAGACAGCTTCGGGTGAGTGCAGTTTTATCATTCCTGCTGCCTTTCATTCCATTCTTGGGACGGATCACAATTCCACAAAACAAGTCAGTTTTTAATTTCGAGCAAATTTATGAAACAATATATACCTACCATAGCTGCACAAATTATTCATCAGAACACTGATTAACCAGCTGTTTTAATAATTCTTTCAAATCGTGTTCAAATAACTAGCAGGAGACCAAAGACGCCGCCCCTGATGACCGACGACTGCGACGCGGCCGCGGCGAAAGCGATGGCGAAACACGAGAACGAGAGCCACCGCTGCCGCGGCGGCGTCACCGGCGGCCAGCTGCCGTCGCCGCCGCCACCACCACCGACGGAAGCGGAGATAGAGTCCTTCTTCGCGGCGGCGGAGCTCGCGGAGCGCCGGCGATTTGCAGAGGCGTAAGCACCACGGCGTTTGATTCCCCCACACGGTTGTGTTGCCGTGTACAAAGTCGTTGGCTGACTCGAGCACGCCCTCTCCCTCTGCAGGTACAATTACGACGTTGCCCTCGACCGCCCGTTGGAGGGGCGCTTCGAGTGGGCGCCGGTGAGCACGTGAGGACTGGACGACGGGGGAGGGGTAAAACCGTCAGTCCGTTTAACCGCAAGAAACGCACGCTCCTCGACTGCACTGGGAAGCTGCAAACTGGAGTACGTTAGTGCTTAGATTTTACTGTCCTGCTGGTCATTCCTGATGTCGTACGTTTACAGAATTCCACTTAATAATTTATTATCCATTACTACCTCTTAATTGGATATATCATCAGTAGCTTAAGCTTTAGCGGTTTTTATTGCTGCATGTACTGTCTCTGACAACCCCTTAGTAGTATGTATGTGTATAGGATAAGGTGATCCATTGGAGGAAGCTTCTGAGCTCCCCATGCATGCTGATCAGTTCCCACTGTTTCCACCATGCTCTTCTCCTCATTTGCTTTGTCTGCTTCAGCTCTTCATCATGGATTCAGTGGTCTCCCTTCTTTAATTCAGTAATAGTAAAACTGTGATTTTACTTTAATTTGCTGTTACAACTGAATGTGTTGAATCAAATATACAGATCAATTTCTGCACAAGTTCCGCGGCAATTCATTTCATTTGCACCAAACGTATCGAAATTAAAATTTTGGAGTAAGCTAGCACCTACATATGTCCAAATTTGTTACTGAGCTGGTCATATATGTAATTTCCCTCACAAGCTACTTAATTATTCAGACAGGGTAAGGTTAATATTGTTCATGATCTCCAGCTAGTGAGGAAGTGTGGAAATTATTAACAGCACTATTGACTGCAAAAATCCAAACCGAATACAGTGCCCTTTCCGATTCAAGAATCTCACTGACATGTGAATGTTACATGTGAATTTGGCTTGGCTTCATGCCGGCCATCGCATGCACTGTCAGGTCCGGTCCAGTGCGTTTGTTCCGATGGTCGCCTGATCTGCACCACGACATGCTACGCGTACACGTTCATGCACATGAGGACATGATGCGCATGCAACTAGCATGCATGACCTGTCATTGTTTTTCTTCCGATGTAAAAATTAGTCCTTTTATCTTTACCTTTACTTTTCACAAAGGTTAATTTTATCTTCGTTCCATGTGTTAATTGCGCTCACGGATCGTTTGCTCGTCTTAGTTTTGCAAGGACTTCCAACTCTTCTTCAGCCTGATGCAGATTTTAGGATTAATTCCTAACTAGGCTTTCATGCGTGGGATATACTAGTATTTTCTCCCCTCATGGAAAAGGCTTTTCAAAAAGCTCATTTATATGGCCCAAAAAGCACATTTGCCATGTCAGTCCTCACTCCTGTCCGTTTCCAAGCAGATAGAGTCTTTCTTTCTAGCGTCTAACTTCTAGCTAGCTATGAGCTAATGATATTTCCTTTTACTTTTATATTTCCCCTCCTTTCCTTTAGAAAACTGCAAAGTGCAGACTACAGCTAAGCTGTCGTTTTCACCCCTTTCTTTGCACATCATGACATATATGGTACAACAGATGTTACAAAGCCAATAGTAATGGATTAAACACATGCAACATATTACCAAATTTTGTTGTACTAATTAATCTTTGCTTCTAATGTACCCCCTCCGGAATTAGAAGTCGTTTAGGACCGCGCCACGGTCTCCAAAACACAACTTTGACCTCTTGTTTTTATAAAAAAAATATTTATGGAAAAGTGATATATGTATACTTTTATGAAAGTATTTTTCAAGACAAATATATTCATATAATTTTTACATTTGCAAACTCAACAACTTAAAAGTTATTGATGATTTATATTTCCAATGTTTGACCAAAACCTTGTCCAAAACGACTTCTAATTCCGATACGGAGGGAGTATATCGCAGTATCAATTGGGGTAAATGCTATCTGATCCATTTGCTATGATATAAACAGTCATGTAAACAAGTCAAAAGGCACGCATCAACTGGTTGTTGGGGCATAATTGCAGCAGCAACCAAAGATGAAAAAAACCAACCCCCCTCCCCCAAAAGGCAAGAAAATACAAAGGAGATGGAATCTTGGTGCATGCCCTTCCTTTGCACTTTTCTGGGTGCTTAATCATTTGGTGCACTAGTGGGGTACTGGGGTCCCTTCTCCCTTGGTCAATAGCAGTAGCTCGATCATTTGAGTAGTACAAAACCTGATGAGCAAGAGCTTAAAGCTGTCCCTTTTTTAACAATTAACCACTAGAGACCCTGCAGGTTTGAGGCTAGTGATTGGTCTAGTGCTGGTTGGTGTTTTGGATCGGATCTGAGGATCATCAGCTGCGTTTGCTTGTTTGGTAGGGGTAGGGAGAGAGGAGCATCAAGTGATGGTATATTCCGGAACCTAGGGCAGGTACAAATCTACCAGGTATTGGCCTGGTACAAAGTCTCTTGTGGAGAGAATAATGAATTCTAATCAGATTCCTGATGCAGGGAATATTCACTTATTCTACTAGATGCAACTGTGTATATGTGCCTAAAATTACACTATCTCTGTTATTCCGTAATTAATAAACGAGTGCTTTTTTTAAGACTTCTCTATATGCATGAGAAGGTCTTCTTCTTAAGCACAATGCCCGGGGCCATCATAACCTCGCAGGTCGAGTTTTTTTTTTTTGAAGAACCAGTCTTATATGCGGTAATAACTGAATATATGGTACATCGATGAAGAAACAAAATTCCCCGGTTGAGAGCTCATATAACCTGCCAAACTTTCCTTATTTCGTTTTTTTTTTGCCTCATCTCTCTCGGTGCCTTTTTTCATTTCCATCACATAAAAAGCATGCATCTATATATAGGATATAATGATAATGAAGAGATGGAACACAAGGGCTGCTGGTGACTCTTTACGTACTTAACAGAAAAACAGAGTGTGTGCTTCGTTTCCTCCATAACTCCATTGGAAGAGCATGACTTTCAATTCCTTTTGCTTCGTTTCCTCTATAACTCCATTGGAATTGGATCTCCCCAAGAAATAGCTAGCACAGTGGATGTGCACGTGAGAGGAATGATGCTGCGGAAGTAAAGGTATGTCCATATATACAGATACATACCTTCAGCAGTTTCTCTCTCTGCACATTCAGTCAGTCACAATGTGGGGACTATACTGTATGTGTGAGAGACAGTGATAGATGCATGGGGCCACCACGTCAGGATCAAGAGAAGCAGTATAGTGTAGTCTTTGGACGATGACGCGATGTATCTTCTACCTTGCCTCGGGATCCAAGATGGAATATACGTACACAGTACTACCTCCGTCCTGAAAAGAACAGAACTACGGGTTACGTGCCACGAAAAGTGGTTCACGTTTGACCAAGTTTTTAGTGAATAATATTCACAGTTATGTCTTTAAATTAATTTATTCTGAAAATATATTTCGTAATTAATCTGATGGTATTTATTTGGTATCATAAATATGGATATTTTTTTATCTATAATTAGTCAAACTTGAGGTAGTAAAACGTGATAATGTACTAGAATTGCATTCTTTCAGTGGATGCATGATTGATCTCTTTGAAGCCTTTAAGGACATTGTTTCAAAAAAAAGCCTTTAAGGACAAACTCACAAACAAGGTCGGTTTTTGCCTGTGAAGGCCACTTTTAATTTGCGTGGACGTGGACGGTGAAACGTACAAAACACAAAAGCATGCATGCACCCGTATGTAGTTGCCCATGGTCCATGGATGGACGACGGTCGATACAAGCCTTTCTTCAAAGCTAAAACACGTCTTGCTTTATTTGCGTATTCTTTCGGTGTGCTTCTTCCTATGTGGACTGCTAAATCTCACGGGACTTTTTTATTAAAGCATCCGGAAGAAAGGGTTTAAACTGAATGAGTGAATTATTAAAAGGGGCGAAAATCTGCCACAGTGTCTTATCTGAAAAGATTGTACTATCATAAATCTCCTTTATTTTCTCAAAGTCCGAGACCCCGAGAATTCACAAATTTTTGGTAAAAAAGTATGTATATTATGGAGGAAAAGGAGCCGGCGGAGCTTTCCATATGGCAAGGTGTGGCGTTTGTCGTACCTCAATTTCTGAGCAACTCCCTCCCCTAAATCGCTCTCTGCCATGAGCGCTTCCAGTAGATCACGCTGCTACTCTCAAATGCTGTTCTGAATAATGCTCTGAAGAAGTATTTGAAGACTGAACATATTGGCTTCTATCTCAAGATTCACGTTACGTACTTGGACTCTTCCTGTTTGAGGGTTTAAGTATGTGCACAACAACATAAGCAGGATTTTATTTGCATCTTTTCAGCATTCTATCCTTAATACTAGATTTCTTCTATATATTATTTATATAATATTTATATGTTCTTCTTTATACTTGGCTAATGGAAATTATTATGTTGCATGTGTATAACAACTATTTTACCTATTTTGGTATTTCGCCACACCTTAATTTGATTTCTTCCTCCACCAGTCTAGGAGGGAGCATTTGGGCTTCGACACAGTAGTAATGCAAAGATATAGTGCTGCGACGCAAACAGGCCCTAAGCCCATGGGCTGCAAAGTAAGGCCTTGTGGACTGGTACGGTGGTGGCCATGAGCTTCGAAGTCCATCATATCTCATCTCCCTCAACAATTTTTTTTATGAACTTTCTAAGAACTAATCAGATTCTAGAGTTTTTAAATGCATATTTTAAGAAAAAAATAGTTTGATATAATCTTTGAAAAATATAGTTCTATATTTTTTTTTGAAAAAAAAGCTAATTGACTTCATAAACTATCGGCATAGACTCTGTTCATCCGGCTTATAATCCGTCTTTTTTAGCCGGAACGGTATTTTTCTCTCACAATAAATCAGCCAACAATGTTTTTCAGCCGGTTTATCAGCACAGCCGAACAGGGCCATAGTCTGGTTTACCTCTCTCCTGGTTGGCATGCATGGTGCCATGTGGATGTGGCCCTACATCAGCGAGATCCGTTTAAAAAACACTTAGATAGGTAAATTGGATGATTTTAAAAGTTTAGAGAGATTAAAAATTCGCTTTTCTAGTTGAATCGAATTTTTGCGATAGTTGAGGAAGGTTGACTGGACTTTTTCCTATATCTTATGGGAGAAACAAGATACAAATGTCTTCCAGCAAGTCTAAAGGCTGCACATGTACAACCTTAACTAGGAGATGGAAATGAATTGAAGACAAACAGGTGGGAAACCTCCTTAACCATTCCCATACGTGTATTTGATCATTGTAAACGAGAACAGGATGGCCAAGATAGCCGGGAACGATAGAAATGGGATATGCGGGAATACGGAAACAAACAAATACGAATAGCTAATGAAAACTTAAGATTAGATTATAATATGGCTTACTGTGCCTATTTGACAGGTTATTAGGCAGCGTTTGGTTGCCAGAACCAAACCGTGCATGCACTGGTTCATCCTGGATAACTACGTGGGGTCCATCTGTGTCACTGTTTGGTTGCCGGATTGAACAAATGCGTACACGGACTGCTGCTACTGCTGTTGCCGGTGTGCGCACGGCGCACATCAACCGGCGCCCCGCAAAAAGGGTCCGTATTTTATACGGATCTGAAGTATCTCCTGGGAATTAAAAAAATTATTTTATTTAGAGCATCTTACTTGACCCATTCTTCAGATTTAGATAGTGGAGGTCAAAAAACCAACTCCAATAAGCCCCCTACTAGACCCTCCACATTCGTTGGCCTCCTATTTTTCTCCCTCCACTCTCTACTTCTGTTGGCCCTCTACTCTTCACCGTGCAAAATCTGGAGGAGAGAGATGACAAAAGAGCCCCACGTGTCATTGACTACTAAAACAAATTTGAGTAGTATGGTTTAGATAGTATTTGCTGGAGTTGGAAGTAAAATATGAGTAGTATCAAAATAGATGGCTTTCTAAATAGAGAAGTAGAGGGTGTGTTTTAGGCCGTGTTTAGTTTTCCAAGTTTGCCACCAAAATGCACTATGCAAAAAGAAGATTTCCCGTCATATCAAAATACCGGCACATGCATGGAGTACTAAATGTAGATGAAATAAAAAACTAATTGCACAGTTTTGTTGTACTTTACGAGACGAACATTTTAAGCCTAATTAATAAATGTTTGGACAATTATTACCAAATAAAAACAAAATGCTACAGTACCAAACAGTAATTCAGAGATCCCCAATTTGAGGATCTAAACACGGCCTTAGATAGTATTGCTGGAGATGCTAGCATGGAAAGGAGAATACCAGTGCGTGGGCAACCGAGCACGAGTTTGTCCTACACTGGTGTGTGTATATAGACTGTAGACAATACCTTTCTTTTTAAGCGAGACAATACCCTTTTTTTGTACGTGTATGTAGTAGCTTGTGTAATAAGGATCTGGTATGTATTTGGCACTGGAAAATTAAAATAGTATGGCGTGTTGCATTTGTAATAACAAGTATGTGCAAATGTATGGCACACCTGAAATTCTTAGATGGACCTATACAACTAACCAAACATGATCTTGTACCAAATCATGTTATTTCATACGTCCGTCCAATACAAGTAACTAAACAATTAACATGTACCCACTCATTCAGAATTGTTCCATCCATCGTCCATCTATTCAGGATAATCCATCCCATTTATCTCTATACACCCAATCAAACATCGCCTTATGAGCCTTGTTGAAGGGGAGATACAGGTATCCATAGCAAACAACAACATTTTATACAAACATGATTAAAAAATATGGTTCTTTTATCCATCAACTTTTGTAGGGACAGTTTTTCAAAACAAAAAAAAAATTGTAGGGACAGACAACCTGTGGATTTGTCACGGGGTTGACTCCAATCAAAATCCAAATCCACAACCTATCCTTATCATCGCTCCAGTGTGTGAACTCGTGGATGCTGTATAGCATCCGCGCCTCCACGGCACTTTCACCTCGCCTGCTCGCCACACGTCCCCCGAAAGATACCCCAGCACGCACGCACCACGCGCCGGCGCGCCGCCGCACCAACACGCCCGCACGGCCATCTTCTCCCCGCAATTCAAGGCGGCCCCAGAGCTCCTACGACCTCCCGGGAAGGGCTGCGACGCAGAGGCGGGCGCGGGATGTGGGGGCGGCACTACTGGGGCGGCGGCCGGCGGCCAAGCTGGGCGCCTGGAGGGGACGGCGCCGGCGGCGTGGTGGTGATGTTCGCGTGGCTGTCCAGCCAGGAGCGGCACGTGCGCGCGTACGTGGAGCTGTACGCGGCGCACGGGTGGGCGTGCCTCGTCTGCCACTCCGACTTCCTCACCCTGTACGGCCGCCTATCTCCTCTCTTCTTCCATCCTTTGTCAGCGACGAAAACCGTGAGAATCTGCGATTAGGAAGTAGGAGGTTCTTAGTTCGTTCGCTCTGACATGTATACGTTCTTGGATTTGCCGGAATCTGGGATTAGGAGGGGAGGCTTCAGTTTCTTGTCTTCTTAGTTATTGGGGTATTTGGGGCCACGCTACTGATGGCTAGGCGCCTAGGCATGATTGCGTTTGATTCGCCCCGATTCGAATTCAATTGATTTCACTTATAAATATGTGAAATTTCATACAGCTAGGTTAGGTAATTCTTGGAAAATTGTGAGGACACATGTATCCTCTTGGGTTACTTTGTAGCAGGAACTTCTATTTTTGGTAGCATGGCTCCATAACTCTATACAATTGAATCAATTGTTTACTGTTTAATCACGTGCGCGTTACACTTACTTAAGCAGGTTTTTCCCTGAGAAGGCTGCCATGCTCGCGGACAGGGTGATTGGGGAGCTTGTCAAGGTATGTGTTTACCCCAATGCATTGTGATTTCAACCTGCTTGGTTCTGTTTCCATTTTGGATGAATGTTTAGGTGGATCTAATTGTCTGTTGCAATCATCACATGTTGCCATACCGCTCTGTGAAATCCAGGTGCTGAAGATTACACCTGCACCTGTGGTGTTTGCGTCGTTTTCGGGAGGGCCAAAAGGGTGCACATACAAGGTTCTTCAGGTGAATAGATGGAAAGCTCTAACCTTTTAGCAGAATAGTTTCTCTTGTTGAAGGTTAGACTATGTGGATCTCAATTTGAAGCTCTATTTGTTTGTTGACTGACAGCTGATCGAGAGAAGATGTGAAGGGCAACTAAGCCTGGTATGACTCTCTTTTCCTGCCTTCCCTCTTCTATGAACTCATTGCTCATGGAAATTTTAGTTGAATTTTGTTTGGAAAATGGAAGAAGCCACATCCATATATTTGTGTGCTCCATATTGAATTTACTCATTTTGAAGAGCTCTTTTTTTTTCCTTTGGCTTCCTACAGGATGAGTACCAGCTTGTACGAGATTGTCTATGTGGACAAATTTATGATTCAAGCCCTGTGGATTTTGTCAGTGACTTAGGCACTCGCTTCCTCCTCGATCCAAGTGTCCTAAAGATGTCTGAACCTCCTCGTGTGTTGTCATGGATGACTAAGGGCATTGCCTCAGGTCTTGACATTCTTTTCATAAACAAATTTGAAGAACAACGTAAAGATTATTGGGAAACACTATACTCATCAGTGGTATGCCCCTCTATTGAGTACATTGACTAAAAGCCTGAATATTTATGAATGTAGTTGTGAATGCCTGTAACCTTAGTCCATTGTACATGCAGCATTTTGGTCCAATACTAATATTCTGTTCAGAGGATGATCAACTTGCTACATATTCAGTTGTTCAAAATTTTGGCCAGCATCTGCTAGAGCTTGGTGGTGATGTGAACCTAATTAAATGGCATAGTTCTCCTCATGTAGGTATGTTCTCCGTTTTCTGTCTACCTAACAGCAGTTTTAACCAGGGATTGTTTTGATCTTTACTCCATTTCGGTACTAGCCATTTTAATCATTGTGATTTCGTTGCTAAAGTTGTTGGCAAGTTTAAAAAACAGCATTCCACACTAGCTCCCTGTTTACCTCAGCCAACATACCTCTACGCAATAAATGCAAAGATTGGACTTGTTATTGATTACTTATCTTGGTTCACTAAAATAAAATGACAAGAACTATTCATTTGGTTTGGTTACTGACAACATCCAAAATGCGAGGGGAGGAGAATGCATAATGATGGCATAATGGAATTTGTTCCCATAATGCTGGACTTCTCAAGCGGTATTGTATCTGTAGAGTTCCAAAGCTCTCAACTGGAAAAGTAAAACTGGAACATTCACCACAATTGTATTCAGTGGCGAAGCTAGAACAAATTAGAGGGTGGTGCACTTACCTTGTGGGTGCATAGCAGACTTGTACTACAGGGGGTGCATATATGGTGAAATTTTAGAAAAATCTATTGTTTTCACAAATTTTGGGTGGTGCATTTGCACCCACTGGCATCTACATACCTTCGCCCCGGATTGTATTAGTGTACGGGTACTATTCCCATTAATATCCAAAAATTGATCGAATTCAATATAATTAATTGAAAGTTGCCATATAATCTAATAGAAGGATTTGAGTCAGTCACCAACCAGATAATTTCTTTTATGCTGGTGTTCTGAAAATTTATCTTATTGCTGAGCATTTGTTAGCATGATCTGAATCAATTTGAGATACCTGTTCTCATTCACAATTTTCTATAGATTAAACTCAATCTTTTAAAGGTAAAACATGTATTGTGTGCAAGTGCTTGCACATATTGCCAGAATTGGTTATATTGCCACCTGCGAAGCAGGTAGCTTCTAGTTTTAATGGGAAAATCTTCTCCAAAAAAAGGAAAAAAAAGTTTTCAGTGGTAATGTAAGGAAATGCTTGTCCCAGCGCTACTAAAAGGTCATGGTAAAGTCATCATGTATTTTGCTTTTGCATGGACCTCATTTTCATCAATCCAAATGGAAAGATAAGGTTTGGATAAACATTGGACCTTGTGTGCAGAATTTTGAGCTGATTATATAAAGCTTGGCATCCATTTCTTTATGTATTTCCTCTCATCTGAAATCAACATTAAGAAGCCCTATGATATTTTTGATGCACTTTCTTACAAGTTTCTTAAGACCAAATGGTAAACAATCTTGTGCATGCTGTTCCCTAATTCCGTCAATATCTGGAAAATCTAGTCTTGTGTGGCTGTACAGGACGTCAAGTCACCAACACAATGAGAACACAGAATCTAGATCATTAAACTAGTTCATGACCCACGTTGTAATATAAGAGCTGCTTGCAAGAGTTTGTTATTACTGGTGTTGTCATCAAATAAGTTAATCTTAATTTTTCTTAGATTTAGAAAGAATGGCAAGAGATTTTCCTTAATTTTGTTAGAACAAAGATGACAGTAACTAGGCAACACTTACAGCACACATAAACCCACCCTGCCCTGAACAGGGGCCCAAGAAAAAACAGCAACAGATCAACCACCAAAAGAGAGAAAAAAATCACACATCGTGGAGCAAACTCGACATAGGTAAACTATATTGATAAACCAACTCCTTGATTAAAAAGCAACTTCCTGAGGCTCCTTTGTGAACTGCTGAAAGGTCCTACTATTGCACTCATTCCAGATGTTCCACCAGAAGAATATGACCATGCCATCAAAATATCTGCTCGCAGCTTTAACAATCTTTGCTCTACATCTGTGCCACCTGCATCTCTGCACCGGAGAGGTTCCTCCAATGTAGCAAGGTTTCCCATACCTGTCATGTAAATAGGCAATTTTTGCACAAATGGATGGAAGTCTCTGGTAAAGTGTTACCATATTCAAATATTTGGCCAGACCTTTTTCTGCAGATTTAGCAGTCAATATCTTCTGATGCAATAACGCCAGCATTTTGGTTCTCCTCTTGTCCACCAGATTGGACTGATCTTGAGTTTATTTGAATCCCCCATGAATTGTATGAGATGCACTGTGGATCATGTAAACTCCATCAGATGTCCATCGCCAGCTTATTTGATCTTTAGCCTCTAAATCACTTCGGGTCCTTCCGATAGCTTCCCAGAGGAATACAGATTCCTGTGTCTGCTGGTGTTGAAATTGGCAGCGTGTGCCCGACTCAATGGTTGTTTTTTTCAGGCATTTTTCACCAAGATTTTATCGTGCTTGCCTTTTCGAATTGCAAAGGGGCATTGTTTCTAGGGGCGCTTCCTTCAATCCAACTTGAGAACCAGAACAGAGCCATATTCCCTTTCCCTGGCATGACCAAAATTGAAGCATGAAACAGGTCCCTATCTGTCTTGTCACAACTCACAAAGGATGTCTAGTCCAGACCAAGTTCTTTCTTTGTTTTTCCACCTGAGCCACATCTAACTTAATTTTAAAGCCCTTGCGAAACATTCTAGATATAAGATGCCCAAACCACCTCTTCCCGATTAGGCAATGCCCACAGCTAACCTTGTCAGGCTCCTCCCCTTTCCAGAGGATTGCATGTCTGATCCCCTGTTGCGAGGGATCTTAAAAATTCAGAAGGCATGACTCATATTACACTTTTCTGATGTTGTGTACATAAAATTTGTTCATAGGGATACATAACCTTGAGCCATATGAAAATGATGAGTATACACTTGTACGCTTTGTGCTTATTATCTCTTTCTCTCCACCACTTGTTATGCAGGTCACTACAAGTATCATCCTGAGGAATACCGAGCTGCTGTGACAGAGCTACTCAAAAAAGCCTCGGCGCTCTATATGAGCAGAAAACAACTTAATGGATATGATGTGGGCACAAGTGAACACAGTGACACTCCTCCATCCACCTCCAATCTACCCAGAACTGCTGCAAGCTCTGTTGGTAGGCTGAGACGAGCACCAATCGATCCCACCGACCAGTTTTTCCTACCGAGCTCCATGGAGTACCATGAAAGCAGTGAAGGACCGCAACCAGAGATGTTTAACATGCCAAGCCTGGAGAGCTTGAGTCTGCATGGAGTTCTGGGGCAGGTGCTGTATGATGTATGCGTCCCGAAGAATGTAGAAGGCTGGGACCTCAAGCCTTCCGCATCGATGAATGGGAGACACATCCATGCTGCTGCGCCTCGGCATGGTAGCTTCAATCCACTGAAATGTGTACGGCGCTCGAGATTGTGAAAATTTTGTCCGGAACATGTGGATGCATATAGGTGACTTGTGTATACTATACGAGAGAATTATGTTTGGTGGATGCTGGTGAAACTTGAGATAGCTAATTAGCTATCATCCATCGAATAAAAAGCGAAGCTTGATATTTAAAGTTTGCCAACGATGTCCTGTATTTTTACTGAAGGGAATTTGTGCACGTTTATATAGGATCTGGTGGCTTTTTTACCTTTGCCAATAAATGAAATCTCCTTGGCTTGGTAAACCAAAAAAACCTAATTTTTAATGAGTCTCGTAAGGTGAGTGAACTGAAAACATGATTTTGAGCATAACCATGTAAAGAGTACTGAGTTTTGAGAGAATTCTGAGAAGGATCTTGGAAAGAATGTTAATTTTGACAAAACTCTAACCAGAATCATGTAGTGTAGTGAAATCTAAGAGTTAATTGTGTGTTTGTTCATGAAAAACATGTCATATTTCTGAACAAAATGTGTCCCAATCACAGGGTTTAATGTTTTATTGGAGATTTTGTTGGAACCGGTTGAAGACCACTAGAAAATTAGCCAGCCTGCGTTTTTTCCTTACTGATTAATAGAGATTTCAAAGAATCTCATCCTGATTAAGAAAAAAGAAACTAGAGGGGTGCAGCTATGTATGCAGACCTAAAGGGAAACGTTAAACCTAAAGGGAAACGTTAAGGGGCATACGTGCAAGGAAAAACAAGCATTCAAGGACCAGAGGGTGAATAGCTGCCCAAAAAAAGAGGCTGAGGGCATATATGGAAGTAAAAAAATAGCGGCCAAGGAGTGGTATGTTAATGTGCAAAGAGATTTTGGACCTTGATGCAGGACAGCAGAAGTTGAGAGAGCTTGAAAAGAGTGCTTCAGGGACATATGCGCAAGAGAAAACACAGTCAGGCGTGTTCCTGTAAAGACAGCTAGGGACCAGCGCGTAAAATCTCAAAAAAATTTGGACCATTTCTCGATTTGTGCGTGTCATCCTTGCGCAGGGGCCATGCTAATCTTCTCTGTATCGTTCCAATTTTATCGGATGTCTCCGAAGAGACAATATGGTGCCTGCAGCTCGGCTTATAAGCTGGCGTTTGGGTCGTTTGCTGGCCGGTTTGGTACTAAACCCCGAGTTGGTCCCTCGTTCCCTTCCCCGCTAGCCATAGTGCTGAAGCGCTTTCGGATCATTTCTCGATTTATGCGTGTCATCATTTAGCGCGGCCCAGCTATCAGGGGAAACAACAAAGTGGGCTTCGTGTTTGCCCTTGGGAAGATTGCAGGCCCTTTTGCACTTTGACGCATTATACAAGTTGTACAATTAGAGCAGGTCTGCCAAGGTACTCCGAGTCATGATAAGTGCGGCTCTCACGAGTCATGAACTCATGATTCCACGACGAGTACTCCGAGTTTGATAACACCCAGCAAGTCAGCAGTGGGGACGTAATGTCATATAATCTCCTATATTATATTATGACCTTTTGGCTCTTACTAGTACAATCTACTAGCTCGTATTTATTTTCTTAGTCAGGTCCCAATCCCAACATTTGATTGTTAAGTTGAAATGCATGCACTGCTTAATTAATATATAGAACCTTAGTTGCCAAGTTTTTGCTCTAGTTGACCAATGTGAGATGTCCTCCTTTGCTATATTTTTTTTAAACGGTCATCAGCATTCAGCAGATTTTACTTTCTCCGTTTTCATGTACATGTTGTATTAGCTTTGTCCTAAGTCAATCATTTATATCTTTAACCATCAATTCTAAAAAATTTATATAAGTTCATGGCATAATATTTATGTTTTAAATTAATTATGAAAAATACTTTCACAACAAATAATTTATATATTGTGAAACTATAAGGATTTTTTTAGAATGGGCGGTCAAAGATAGTAATATTTGATTTAGGACAAAGCTAATTAATATGACATGTAAAATACGGAGGGAATATTGATATACAATGAAAAAAACACTATTTGCTGTTATAACTCCAGTTTCGTTTTCAGAGCATTACTGATTGCCATCAATATCCTTGACCAGCGGTTGCCATGCATCCACTCCCAGCTACCCTTCTTTTCTTCACAAGGGGCTACCGGGCTAGTACATGATTTGGCATTTTCAGTTACGCAATAAGAGAGGGGGTGTGTGCTGTGCCCGTGTGCCGTTCCAAAATTCACACTTGTTTCTTGTCCGTTGGGATTCTTGACTGAAGTTGCACGCGTACTGTTTCTTCTATAAAGTCGTGGCAGGTACACTGCTGCCTGCACGGGCGGATCTAGGGGTATTCCCTGGTATTCTCAGGAATACCCAACAATTTTGATATTCTCTTAAATATATATGGATATATATATTTATACATATAAATGTGTAATGTAATATTCTCTAGTATTTTCACGAATTGTCACCCACAGCAGCCAAAAACAACGGTAGAAATACCCAATAATGAAATGTAAATACCCAATAATGAAATGTTGGCTCCGCCACTGCTGCCTGCACGATGAACTTAGCCAAAAAAGGACGTTTTGTCAGCATTAGTTGCTGCTAGTAGGCAGCAGGCACGGCAGGTTATGAAAGGGGAGCAAGGTCCACACAATTTCAAATTCTTTTTTTAACAGAGAATTATTTGTATTGTTAGTTAATGTACGATGAACAAGTTTGTAGGAATAATATGTCATTTATAGTTTGTTGAGCAGCGCTCGTAGAAACGAAGTGCAGGAGGACGTACGGGTTAAGTTAACTTCTTCGTTGCTTCAGGGCCTCCTCTAATTTGCACCAGAATGCCTAGCCGTCTAGCGACACACTTGAGAAGTGGTGGACGGCCACATCGGCTGCGCCCAGTGCAAGCAGGAGAGGCCTCCGCTCGATCATCATCCTAGTTTGTTGGGAGGATCGGAAGGAAAGAAATGCAAGAGTTTTCCAACACGCGAAATCCACAGACCTTGCGATGCTTCAGAGAATCAAGGAAGAGATGAGAGTTTGGATCATGGCAGGAGCAAAGCACCTGGCTACTATTGTGAGCCACCGCCGTATACAGTTTTGATCAGCACCTCCCCCAGTGGAGGTTCTTTTTTTTTTCCCTCTTTCGTGGTTGTATGGTGCCTGTCCAGGCGTTCCTTCTTTTTAATATAGCGGGCAGCTCTCCTGCCGGTTCGTTTCAAAAAAAAAAATTAATTAGCTATGTGGATCTAAACAATTCATTATACGAATTGTTTAGATGCATTGGAATTATAATAATTAGTTTAAATAATCTACTCCTTCTGTCCCAAAATAGATGTTATTCTATTTTTTTAGAAGTCAAATACTTTTAACTTTGACTAAATATATATAAAAAATATTAATATTTATAATACATAATTAATATCATTACGTAGATCGTTGAATATACTTTCATAATAAACTTGTTTAGAGATATAAATGTTGCATGCATTTTCTACAAACCTAGTTAAAATTGTGAAAGTTTGACCTGCACGTATCCCATAACGACCTCTATTTTGAGATGGAGGGAGTAACTGTGACTATGGGTATTATAATAAAAAACAATATTACAACAATCCATCCTAGGCCTGCCTTTTGGAGATTATTGGTATTTGCCACTCTAACCAACAATAATCCAAGGATCCAAATACTCCTATTATTTATATTCCATAGTCCACACTATAATAACCCTATATATAATCGCATGACCTAACTTATCAGTCATGAAACAGTGTTTTCCTCTCACAACAAATCAGTTTCAGTCGGCTTATCAGCTGCAGAAACCATCAACCAAATAGAACTCTATAATACTCCCTCTATCCCAAATTATAAGACGTTTGACTTTTTTGACACCAAGTTTGACCACTCGTCTTATTCAAAAAAATTATGCAAAATATTAATTTTTTATCGTAGCTTGGTATATTAATAAAAGTTCTTCAAGAATGACTTAAATTTGACTATATTTGTACAAATTTTTTGAATAAAACGAGTGGTCAAACTTGGAGTAAAAAAAGTCAAACGTCTTATAATTTAGGATAGAGGGAGTAGCAGTCAATCTGACATGCCGTTAGGGAGTACTACCTCGCAGATCGACACAAAAACTGGGCTACGAATTCTTAAATCTCAAAATATATATATTAACGGGTACGGTGCTATATATGTTGAATTGCAATCAACAACGAAAACAACACTGTTCGTGGTCTTGGTTCCTTTGTCTTTTCTAGTGAACGGGGGTGTTGGGCAAGTTAACGCAAATAGAAGCCTCGTCAAATATTTTTCATGCCATTGTTCTAATTTCTAAACTAAGGGTACTCCTATACGCAGTTGTGACGGTGAGGGAGGCAACGCCATCGTCACCAGTCATCACATACGGCTCGCAATGGACGGACGGGATCATCCAGCAGCCGCATTTTGCTGACGTCATAATGTTACTACTGCAATTGTGCTGTTTTATATATGCTTGTAATGTCAGTTATGATCTCCTAGAGGTTTCTTTTGGATTCAAATTTAAATATAATAATAATATACGTATAATGCTCCTTTTTGTTTTTGTTCCTCATTTCTGTTCTTTTCTCTTCTAAAACACCCGCGGGCCTGTTGTGCTACCGTTAGGTGAACCGGCCTATTATTAGCAAGGGGAATGAGTATTTGATGCATTGTTCGTGCGTGCATAAGAATTTGAAATATCTTTGTCGGACTATCGTTCTCTCGCGGTTTCATACTTGCCTTTTTGTGTGTGTGTGTGACGGAGACATAATGCAACAACAATGGCTTAGGGCTTGATTGGTTTCCAGGAGTTAAAGTTTAATTCCCATCACATCAATGTTCTCTCAAATGTATGGAGTACTCAATGTAGATTAATTGTATGCATGTCGGCACAGATTAGGAGTAATTTACGAGACGAATCTATTAAGCCTAATTAGTCCAAGATTGGAAACTTTTTGTCAAATAAGACGAAAGTACTACCGTATTTGTTAAACTTTAACTCATCCAACCAAACACCCCTTAGTTGAGTGACGAAATAAAAGACGCATAAAAGTATCATAATGCAACAACAATGGCTGAGTGACGAAATAAAAGACGCATAAAAGTATCTATGAGAGGGAGAGAGGAAGTAAGGAATAAGAGGAATATGCTAGTTTGATGAGAATGGCATCATGATCTACCTCGTGAAGCAAAGGTTAATTAAAGAGGCAATGGCCTCTACCGCAATTATGTGAACACAATCGTTTCCAAAAGAAACTGTAAACAAACCAATCGAAAACAACACTCCCAGTCAAAAGTGTAGTTTCCCACCTTGGAGAAGCATATAAAGCTACTAATATCTAGCCCCAAATAAGTGATGTTTTAGGTTATTTATTTAGACTATGGTTCGATCCTCCGTTTCAGCTTACTTTTACTTGCCACCATCTTTTTTTACTGTAGAAACTTTAATGATTTGTTTTTCCTCTCCCAAAAGTTTATAAATCTAGAAACCTTCACATTATTAGATTTATCATGAATTATACAACATATTTATTAGCTTTTTTAAAAGTATTTTGTGTACTTGTAAACCTTTTTTTTTTTGGAAAAGATCGATGCAATCAAAGTTTTGCTAATAAAGTGGTGACAAGTAAACTATGAAGGAGGTGAGTAGCATATTTATTCTTATATATTTAGCTTAGAAATTTTGAAGATGATACGAGTACATTTGTTTGGAAATGTGTTTTCACAAGAAATATAATTTTGCTATAACTCTAAAAATTGACACCAAAGGGAGATCATGTGCAATTCACTTCAACAATTTGTTCAAGCCTTAAAGGTTACTCCCTCAATTTGGACGCCCCGACTACAGTTGGTTTCCCTTGTGTTTCGTGTGGGCCTGCGCCGCTAAGACGTCACTCGACCGTGCCTACATCACCCCCGCCCACGCGGGGGCTAGTGCCGCCCGAACGTTGCCCGCGCGGGGACCGCTCGTGTCTCCTCCCGCTTCTCACGCGTATCTCATGTGCAACACCCGATCTACTTTTGAAACATTCAGATGCAGCACTTGCAACATAAAAAAAGACAGGTGAAACATTCGAAACATGCATTTGAAACACTTAAAAAAACAATTGAAAATCATTGCAAACATGTGCAATATCCAGATAAAACATTTGCAATATATGTGTGAAACATATGCAACATCCAGATAAACACGCTTGACGCTTGCAACATACATGTACAACCATTGCAACATATAGAACATCCCGATCTACTTTTGCAACATCCGTATGAAAACACTTGAAATAAACATCTGAAATATTTCAAATGTACACTTGCAACATGCATCATATCCCGGTGTGGCCTCCTCTGCCGTCTGCATTAGGGCGCTGCAGTCATAGTAGGAGGCGAGCCTAGAGAGCTTCCGCCCCAAGGCCCGGCACTTCTCCTTGCGCTGCTGTCGGTGTCGTCGAGCAGAGCGGGTGGCGGAGCAGGAAAAACACACAGGAGGAGCAGGACGAGTGCATGGAGCAACCGGGTGGGAGCACAGAGCAGCGGGCGTGGGACCATCAACAAGAGATGTGGGCACGGGCGCGGGATCAGCGGCAGGAGCTGCGGAAGGAGCGGGGCAGGTGACGGAGTGGGAGATGGATAAATTAACTGGATATTGCGGAGTGGGCGATGGTGAATTGATTGGATATATTAGACAAAGGTTGTGTCACATGGCCTCATGCCCGCGTCCGTCCGATACTCGAGAAAAGAGTCAGACACTCGGATCGAAGAATTACTATTCTAAATTATAAAATATTTATTAGGCTTTTTTAATTATATTATTTTTACTATATAATTCTTTAAATGCACAACCGAAGCTATATGTCTAGAAGAATCAAAATGTCTTATAAATTGAATCGTATAGAAATAAAATTTCTTTTTGTTGTCAACGGATGTTTATCTGCGAATGAAATATACTCCATACATTCCTCCTTTTCTTTTTCTTTTTTTTTCCAGAAAAGGGATGAGCCAAGAAAAATAAAAATGGCTATTCGAGGGAAGTAAAATAAGTGCAGTGGCATCGTCATCACGATATCAATTCCGGTGAGGGGTGGAATTATCCCTTCCGGCATTCTTCGATCCCGGAATATGCCCCGTCTCCCTCCTCGCGTTCCTCTCGTCGGTACGCTCCTGCCGCCGCTGCCGCCTGGCTCGCACCGTCGATTTGCCTCGGTCCAGATCGTGCCCCCCACTTCCTAGATCGGTTCCGAATTCGGCTACCGCCGCCGCCGCCGCCGCCCTACGCGAGGTGCCAAGGCCTTCACCGATCTCTTCGCCGGCGAAGAGCGGCCACCAGGTATTGCCCACCCCCTTCTCATCTCTTCCCTGTCTGCTGTACGAACCCGAGCTCCCAAACTCTAACCTGAAGCTATTTTGTCTATTTGATTCCTACGAACTTCTAACATTTTGCAAAAATTATCGGGTGTATCGTGTAAATGTGTACACCCAGCCATGTCCCTTTATTACTAGATAGACTAGATCCGCCCCCTGATTGGAAGCACTAAAGGTTGCAATTTCTGTTGCGAATTCAGAATTCTGGTGGTTCCCGTAGCTCGTGGATGGAGGAGGAGCGGGGTCGTGGTGAAAAGCTTTGATTTTGCACGCCGCCGCTGCTAATGCCCTTGCTGGGGGGTGAAGGATTCCATGGCTTGATGGTCTGTGCTATCGGGGACCGGCTCGTCGTTGGTCGGCTCAGCGCGCAAGATGTATGCCGTGGGGAAGGTGGGCAGCCTCATCTCCCGCAGCGTGTACTCCGTCTCGGGCCCGTTCCACCCGTTCGGTGGCGCTGTCGACATCGTTGTCGTGCAGCAGCAGGACGGCAGCTTCAAGAGCTCACCGTGGTACGTGCGCTTTGGCAAGTTCCAGGGGGTGCTCAAGTCGAGGGAGAAGGTGGTCGACATCTCCGTCAATGGTGTCGAGGTGGGGTTCCACATGTACCTGGACAGCAATGGCGAGGCCTACTTCCTCAGGAGCGCGGACCCGAACGGCGGTGAGGAAGGGGAGTTCATCGTCTCCCCCGCCTCGTCGGGAGATGAGCGGGAAATGCCGATCCAGGAAGCTCAGGCTCAGCTGAGGAAGTCAAAGAGCACTTCGTGTGATAGCTCGACGATGGAAGCTGATGTCAGTGAGGGCAAGATTCTTGCAAGGACTACCTTGAGGCGGACCACCATACTTGAAAGGATGTTTGGTCGGAAATCGGGTAAGAACAATGCCCATGCTGTGGATAGGGTGAGTTCGTTGGAGCGAGCAGAGATTGCTGCGGAACTCCTTGATACCAAGTGGTCAACAAATCTCCCACGGAGTTCAAAAACTAATGGTTCAAATGATGAGCCTTCCAAGAGCAATTTGGCAGAATTTAGCAACAATGATCAGATGGAAACCTCAAAACCTAATGGTTCAAATGATGAACTTTCCAAGAGCAATTTGGCAGAAGTTAGCAACAATGATCAGGTGGAAACCTCAAAACCTGTGTTTCCAGAACATAGCTTGGATCATGGGAAAGAGATCTACTGTAACTGCAACAATGTTCACTGCAACTTATGTAGCCCTCATGGAGGAAGAAACAGTTCAGCAGATGAAACTGATCAGTGTTTACAAGCCACTATTGTGAAGAAAGAGGTGTTTGAGATACACACGCGTGAGAGTAGCGACTTCACTGATAATATCACTTCAACCACACATCAACATGGGTCAGAGCCTTTGTCAAATGGTCTGGGAACAGATAAACTTACACATCAGCCTGTCGATACTCAAGATGAGTTGCTGCATGATGTTGAAGATGTCGCTGGAAGGGAGACACATACAGAGCAGGTTGAGATACACATGCGTGAGAGTAGCGACGTCACTGATAATATCATTTCAATCACACATCAACATGGGTCAGAATCTTTGTCAAATGATTTGGGAACAGATAAACTTACGCATCAGTCTGTCGATACTCAAGATGAGTTGCTGCATGATGTTGAAGATGTTGCTGGAAGGGAGACACATACAGAGGAGGTTGTTTCCAATGGCATTTTTGAAATCCATGTTGTTGAGACAGACATTACAAGTGGTAAGAGTGAGGTGGTTTCTGAGGTTGTTACTGTTGATTCTGATGGAGCTAACCAAAATTTTACAGATTCTAATTACCAAAATTATGGCACCACAGATATATCAGCTGAAAGGCATGAGGTTTCATTGATCCCTTCTGCACAGGATGCAGTTCAAGAGAAAATAGTTATCCTCAGCAGTTCTGAGACTGTGGAGGGCTCACTAGATGCAGTTCAAGAGAAAGTAGTCATTCTCAGCAGTTCTGAGACTGTGGAGAGCTCATATGCTGTGTCCTGTATTTTGGATGACACAGTTCATGATGCTTCCGATATCTCACAGGCTGACAGCGTACAACATGAGGAGCACTCTAGTATCTCTGATGTGAGCACAGAAAAGCTAATTCCTGAGGAAAGTTCTTTAGTATGCTATGGTGCTCCCAGCAACAAAAAGGACTTAGTTAATGTAGCTGTTCAAGAATGTGAAGCTTTTATCGTAGAAAATCCTGCTCCCGAAATCTTGGAAGAGAATGGTCCAGATATGGATGCATCTACCAACAGTGTTTCCCTTTCCCATGCAGACGCAGCTCATGATTTAGCTTGTCAGCATGTTTCTTCTAGTGTTGTAGAGACACCAAGTTATGAGCCTGACATTGGTCCTGAAGATGTAACAAAGAACTCAATTGTGGAAAATGAAGCATGCAGCGGGGAGCTTGTTGTTTCTGTTATTCAGACCTCAATGGAAGATGGACTGACAGAATGCATTGCTGAGCCAGCTGTTTTTTCTAATAAAATAGAAGTAGAGGGCTCACCAACTGCTGTTGGATTTTCCAGTTTGGTTAGTGTTGAAGTGCAAAACACAAAACTAGAAGATGACACAAACAAATCTAGTTCTGTGATTGGAGATGAAGTTGGTGTTGCGCCTGAGGCTACAGCTGAGCTTGATGAAGAAGCAGAACCAGTTGTATCATTCTCTGAATATACAGAAGAAATTCAGTTTCAATTTAGTGATACTGAAAATTTTGCAGATAGAAAGGCCACGGATGACATGGTGGCTAACAAAACAACTGGTGAAGTAGAACATGACGAATCTGATTGTGACACAGAGAAACAGGAAGGAGGTGATGTAGCTCTTGCAAATAACTTGGAGAACTGTTCTGATTCATTAAAGCCTGTGACTAGCCCTGTTTCTATTCCTGCAATTGACTTCCAGTCAGGAGATAGTAACATAGAGGCTAAATCTTTCCCAAATCTCCGTTCTCATATACGTGATCTTGAAAGGTCTGATATTTTTCAGCTAAGCCGCTCACTACAATCAAATGCTGAAAATAATGGGATTGACCCAGTCAAGAGCACATCAAATGCTGAAAATAATGGGGTTGACCCAGTCAAGAGCACGAATTCTGCTTTTCTTGAGCAGAAATCAGAAGTTATTGGTGATTCAGAAGAAAATACCAGCCCACCTGAGGTTACCAGCAATGTAGCACCTGATGGCAAGCATGCTGATGACCTGAAAGTTGATGCATTCATCCCTTTTGCAGGTGAGTTATTTTCTTTTTGCCGGGACTAACATTTATAGTTGTTTTAACACTAGTAAGTTATAACGGTCTTTATCTTGCGGAGCTTGATACTGTTCAAAAAAATCCCCTATAATTTAGTTGTGCTAAGTGACTAGTGAAACTTTGATAAAGACAGATTTGGTGGATTGTTTTGCTAGTTTTGTTGCAGTTTTTGTGATTGTGCAATGTCTGAATAGTGTGTTACTGAACTACTGAAGTAACTTGACAACAATGATAATCTCTATCTGTGCCATTTTTGCAGAATTATCACTATGCAGGCACCTGTTATCTGAAGGCATGGGGGAGGATGCTGCTTGCAGTGCATTTGATTCTGAGAAGATAACCTTAGAGAAGTTCCGTGACATGAAGCAATCACTGATGCGAAACAACAAACTAGCTGTTAGGATTGCTGGCCGCTATTTTCCCTGGGATGCTGCTGCGCCTATAGTGCTTGGTATGATTTCTTTCAGTGAGGAACAAGTTTTTGAACCCAAAGGAATGATAAAGGTGGAGCGAGTTGAGCAAAGTGAAGCTCCAGGTGGCAGCTGGAGAATCTGGCCATTTAGTTTCAGACGAACAAGGACTATTAGTGCTATCCAACCAGTCTGTGAAAGTACTGTTGAGACTTCTGTGATCACTCCTAAAGAATCCACACCTGTTAAAGAACTAGATAGAGAAAGGAATAAATCCAGGGGAAAGAGGATTGAGAGGAAGGTGCGATCACTCACTCCGACATCTGAGGAGCTTGCATCTCTTGATCTCAGAGAGGGAAGGAACGTGATAACATTTACTTTCTCAACTGCAATTGTTGGGAAACAGCAGGTTAGTTTCACTTGATCTATTTCAAGTTTCACTAAGTTGCATTTCTCATCCTCCCATCTTTTCTTTAACAGGTTGATTGCCACATATATCTATGGAAATGGAATACACGCATTGTAATATCTGATGTGGATGGAACTATCACCAAGTAAGTTGCAAAACTAGCAATCAAACATATGTTTTAATGTTTAATTATTATTGTTTGGAGACTTGATTGTCAGGAGTGTCGGTTATTCCACCTTTCAAATGATACACATATTCTTTGATTGTGTCGTGTATGTAATTATAAGTTTAAACCAATTTCTTCTTCGTAATGCAATGATAAGCAGCTCTCATGCGTATTCGAGAAAAAAAATGATACACAGTTATACATATATTGTTCTGTTAACCCATGATTCTTAATTTCTCTTTGTTGAAAAATCTTTATTTGTAAGGGAGCAAAAAAGAGGAAGATAAATGAATTAAATACAACTAAATTTCATCATTAAACAATATGGGAAATCTGATTCATACCACCAACTAATGCATATTACAAATGTTTATGTTTTGTCATATAATTGTAGGTCTGATGTTCTTGGGCAATTCATGCCACTAGTTGGAGTTGATTGGTCCCAAAATGGAGTTGCTCATTTGTTTTCTGCAATAAAGGTATTCATGCTACTCATGCTTGTAACAAAATAAAGCAATTTTCAATTTCACTACCAGATCTAGTCGTGCCATAGAAAGGTATTCATGCTACTCATGCTTGTAACAAAATAAATGAATTTTCAACACTTCCAGATCTAGTTGTGCCATAGCAGTTGATTGAGTCTTTTTTTTTTGACTTTGGAACATCATTCAAGTCTCAAGAATGCCATCAGTGAATGTTTTTTTGACTTGGATTTGTTCTTGTTATCTTGTTGCTTGCATCCACAGGAAAATGGATATCAGCTTCTATTTCTGAGTGCACGCGCTATTTCACAAGCCCACATTACAAGACAGTTTCTTTTCAACCTAAAGCAGGTACTTCTAAATTCAGTCCTTAGTCCTAGTTAATCTTCTACCTTCTCAAACTGTTTGTGGCCTGGTACACAAGCAGCCATGAATTCTGTTATGCCCAATCATGTAACAATAGCACAGGCCTGGTCATGTCACACATTCACAAAGACCCAGCTACAGCGAAACTAATAAATAGAACCTGGTGCCCATCTATCTTATTCCCTCATGTATATTTTGATTTCAGGACGGCAAAGCACTTCCTGATGGCCCTGTTGTTATATCTCCAGATGGTCTCTTCCCATCACTTTACAGAGAAGGTGAGCACATCCTGATATATTTTCGCTATTTTCTATTCAGTTAATTGTCAGTGAGCAAAAAGAGTAGAAGACACAAAATTACTTATCTCCACTGTGAAAAATGTTGCATTCATTACCTCTAATATTAACTTGGGTTCACATGAGTAAACTGGGTGTTGCTACCTTCTAATAAACTCAGTGTTTGGTAAGCATAACATTTCTGAATAACAAAATCACCACTCTTTTTGGTTTTGGACCCCCCTCAACCATTGTTTTTAGCAGGTCTATGATAAGTGCTCATAATACGATCATGTTGACATAAAAAGTATTCCCTCCTTTTCAAAATGTAAGGCATATTAGAATTTAAAAAAAAAAGCAAAAAATCTAAGCTTCGACCATCAATTAGTCAAAACATTTGTACATTTAGTGTACAGAAGATGTATTGACATATTTGTACATTCACATGCCTTTTATTAAGATGTTGCTTTGTAGTAGTTGCTAGTACAAGAAATTAATGGTCTGCCAGGACTAAAAGACTTTCTTAAATCCTGACACGCCTTATAAGAAGAAACTGAGGGAGTGTCTCTGTTGACTACTTTATATTAACTATATGTTTGAGTGATGCTAATGTTTTCTGACATTGGTTTGTAGTCATCAGAAGAGCTCCGCATGAATTCAAGATTTCATGTCTAGAGGTGAGTACTCCCTAGCGGCTTAGTGCACACATAAAGAAGGCTTCTTCGCTTCTTTGATGTTCTATTGATGATTTCTCTGTCCTTTACAGGCTATCAAAGATTTATTTCCACACGACTCAAATCCATTTTATGCTGGATTTGGAAATAGAGATACAGATGAGCTTAGCTACCTCAAGGTTGGTATTCCTATGGGCAAGATCTTCATAATAAACCCCAAGGTAAGAATTTAAGACAGAAATCACTAGTTTCCCTCCTGTGAACATTTCTATCTGCATAGCTGTGCTGGAGTTCAGCCAGTCGGAGCATTTAGAGAATTCGTGTTAAAATCTTCCTTCGATGCAGGGTGAAGTTGCAGTGAATCGACGGGTTGATACAAAGTCATACACATCCTTGCATGCTCTTGTCCATGGGATGTTCCCTCCAATATCGTCATCGTCTGAGCAGGTCAGCATTCCCTTAATATTTGCCAGCAGTTCAAGTGTACTTACTCTCTTTCATTTTAAATTGCTTCTTATCCTGACGACAAGTTCTTGGTCAATTCAGGAGGACTACAATGCTTGGAACTACTGGAAGATGCCATTGCCTGATGTTGATTTGTGAGGTACAAGTCAAGTCTGCACAACAGCACTGCAGTAATTTTTTGATGCGCCGTAGTGATCATGAGAAGGCAACCATGGTGAACGTAGCACCCTGAGGTATTTCATTTCACCTAATTTTGTGCTACTTCGTTTTTCCCTTCATGGGCTTGTGTCTAACATGTTCGGTGCATTGGCCACCTGACTCTGCAGGCCAATTGTTGGTTGGCTACATGTGGATGCTCTGCTCCTGATATAAGCTCCTGCAAGATCGAAATTGTATATATAGGATCATAATAGATGACTCACGGTCTGTATATGCTGATGAGGTGGCAGGAGCAATGTAGCTATTTCTTGTGACTCCTGTTGTCGTTGTTGTTGTCGATCATAGGACTGGAAATCATACCTCCATGTCCTGTAACTGAAGTTATATAATTTACTGAATGGAGGGATCTGATAGTGGAGCTGCAAACCCCCCTGGCCCCTTTTTGTTTCATCCTTGATGTAATTGTGGTATCGATGTAATTTGTACAAGAGCAATTTAATAATGCAATAGAGAGTCAGCTGTTCATATGCAGATATGCTAGTGGTTGACTCGTACACCATTCTGGCAATAACATGTTGCATTGACCGTAGGTGCATCCGGTAACTGAAAATTGGTATTGGTATGTATCAGCTATGGCTGTGTTTAGATCCAAATTTTGGAGTGCTAAAATACACTGTAGTATTTTGTTTGTATTTAGTAATAATTGTCCAACCATTGACTAATTAGGCTTAAAACGTTCGTCTCGCAAAGTACAATCAAACTGCGCAATTAGTTTTTGATTTTATCCACATTTAGTACTCCATACATGTATTGTAAGTTTGATGTGATGGGAAATCTTTTTTTGCATAGTACACTTTTTAATGGATCTAAACACAGCCTATGTCTATATGTCATCTTTGGTATGCCTGCGAGTTTTCAATAGTATATACAGCTATGGCTGCTATGTAGCCAGAGGCACAGAGCCCAGAGCTGCAATTTTAGCTGCAGCTATGCGCATGTGTGAAAAGAATCACTATTTTCTGCTAATTAAAACTTTCTTACCGTTGCTAGTATCTCAAATTATTTTATTTACTTCCTCCTGTTAGTATATTTATTAGTGTATGGTCTTCGATGCATGTCTTTGACTAATAATATTTTTTGGAATAGATTTTGTGACGACTTTAACATGTTTCTAAACAAAACAATTTAAAAGTAATTAATGTCGTAGTTTATAAAGATTTGATCAAACTCATGTCCTAAACAATACTCCCTCAGGCCTCTGGTATGGTTTACAAGGCATCTTATGCGTGATACGTTCTTTTAAATTTTACTTTGACCATTCATTTATTTTATATTATATTATTTATGATTATTGTATAGTACATTTGATTATAAATCTAATACTATCAAGTTTGTATTACAATAGTTAAAAGTTGTTAGCCAAGTTACAAGTTACTGGTTAAAGATTACAAAGTTTGACTCTCGACTTACGTGGAAATATACCTTATAAACTAGATTAGAGGAAATATGTTTTGTGACTAAGAGAGAAGAAAAATAATAACAGGGAACTGTACAAAATATAAGTATAATAAGGATGAATATGGGAATAGAGTTTGCCTATTGATGCATTTCTCAAAAATATTGGTTATAGATTGTTAAGTATAGTATCATATTAATCTAGGGAAAATCTAGATTGTAAATGAAGACATTGCGGAGGGCCTGTGTGCAAAAACTTGCAATTCTCATAAGCTGGAAGGCCCATTTGCTCACGGGCTCACTTGCTCCAAAACCCTAGAGCCGAGTTTCAAAAAAAAAAAAAAACCCTAGAGCCGTCACCAATGGCGGACGCCGAAACCCTATCCACGCCCGCCTCCGCCTCCGCCTCCACCGAGAAGAAGAAGAAGAAGAAGCACTCCAAGAAGCACAAGGCCACCGACGAAGCCCCCACCAATGTCACCGTCGACGCCCCTACGGATGAAGCCCCCACCAATGTCACCGTCGACGCGCCCACCGATGAAGCCCCCACCAATGTCACCGTCGACACCCCAACCGATGAAGCCCCCACCGATGTCACCGTCGACGCCCCCACCGATGAAGCCCCCACCAATGTCACCGTCGACGCCTCCCTCACGGGCGGTTCCTCCTACGCCGCGGCCGCCCCCGTGGTCGGCTACTTCCCCTCCGGCTACGACCCCCTCGCCGCCGCCGCCGCCGCCGCGGGGGCGGAGTCTTCCCCCCGCACCCGGCTCTTCCGGCACGAGAAGCACCCCACCTGGGTGGACCTCGTGGTCCGGAGCCCCGGCGGCGGACCCGACTTCGTCGGCCGGAGCTATGCCGGTGAGGCCGCCGCGCCGCAGCTCTGCGAGTATGCGCTCGGCGTCCTTGACAAGGCCTCCGGCACCCTCAGGGTCGTTCCCATTGCCGCCAAGAAGGTGAGGACCAAAATTTTGACCCTTCCTTGTAATGGTTGCACTTGAGTTGCAATTTTAGCTAAAAGGAAACGGGTTTTTATCACACATATATGTGAAATTTTATCTGTTTAATGAAGCATTCTCTGCTGTCTAATTATGCAACGGAAAGTTGCAATTGGATGGGCATTACTGGTGTTGAGGCATTACCTGCGTAGTTAGGATTTTAGCAGAGTCACACTAAAGCTTCAATCTCCTGTTCTGATTTTTTTTTGTTCACTTGCATTGGAATGTAAGCTGCTGTTGTGATTGTCATTCCAATCATAAGAGTAGCATACATTTTAAAAGGGCTAAGAAACATTTCTGTGCAAATGGCATGAGGCATTGAGGATATCGGTGTGTAAAGTTATTCTTGATGTTTGTACTCTGTAACAGATTCTGAGGATAGAGCCACATCTTGAAGTGCAGCGCCCAGCACATTCGCAGCACTCTGAGGTGGCATCAGAAGCTGCTTCAGCTGCAGGAAATGATGAATTGAAGGCTCAAGATTTGACCATGATGTATGGAACCAAGATGGACAGGGACAAGGTATGTGTGTGTCTAGGTTTACTAGCGCGCTGTTGATTATATGTATCAGAATTGTAACCAGAGTGTGAGCTTGAGATATACAGTTGCAAGACTATATGAAACGAAAGAGATGACAATGCCACTATTCTGTGCCCCTGTTTGCTTATTTTTTTAGGAAATAGTTTTTTTTAGATGATGTTCATGACACATTTACAGTTACAGATTAGATTTGTTGAGCAGAACTCATTATTAACTGTCATGGAGCCAGTATGATTTCCTTTAGTTTTGTATTTGAATCTGTATGATAAAAGGGAGATATTTTGTAGTTATACCATTGTCTTAAACAAAAAGCTGATTTGCAGGTTTATCTTGAGATGATCATAATAATTTCCATTGTACACTGGTCAAATTTATTTTCGTGAGCTGCAGAGGTACTTGCAGCATTCCTTGCAATTTAGAAAAGTTAAAAAGAAAATTTGGTTGAAGCTTATAATCTTTGCAGGACAATAAGTGGAGATCGTTAAATGAACAAAGGAATGATCCTTCTGCTTTTGAGGACATTGACCTTGGAGGATCAGAGACTGCTGCCAACACCATTGATAGTCAGGAACCAGTACTTACTCGGAACATTCCACCTTATGATCCTACCGCAGATACATCAGAAAAGGCATATCTTTTGGATGAGATTATTCCAAAGAGTATGCGGCAACACCTTTTACAAATTATCGATCATTTTGAATCAGGAGAATTTTCCTCAAAAGGCTATGGGGGTTTTGTCTCAAAACGTGTGCACAAGTTGAACGAGCTTCAGGTGATTAGTTACACTTTTCTGTATGCTTGAGTTCTTCTATAGGAAGGCATATAGTTTAAGGTGTTGCGTAATTTAATGGTAATGGTAACTCTGGTGAGACACCGTTAAATGACAAACATTCTTGTGGTAATTTAAAGTACCTTTGTTTTTCTTCTCATGGAACTTGTGACAGTTTATAATTGATTCTTAGCATGACTTTTTACTTGTATATCATTCTGATAGCAGTATAGCAGACACCATTACTACTAAAATGATGACAAGTTGAATGGCACTGCTCTCTGTGTGCCTCTCTTTAGGAAGTGACAGTTTGGCTGCCAAAATGATGGCAGACAATTGTTGCTCTTATGCCATTTTTTATTTTGTTATAGTACAGTGTGTTTATGGATCTTTTCCACTTGTTTCTAAAAGAAGCTACTTTTCCCTTGCATTATTTTAGGGTGAAGATAAAGAGCGGTTTGCTTGGATACTGTCCTACATCCAGCATCTCCTATCTTTATTGGCACGGAATGGCTCCATGTCCAAGCGCCAACGGAAAGAGAGAAATGAAAACCAGACAAACCGTGGACCAGCAACCCCGCAGGCTGTATATCGCAGGCTGTTGCTGATGTTTACGGAACCAGGGTCTAGTGTCATGTCAACAGAGAAAAATGAGCTTCTGATCAACTACATATTGGTCCTAACACTTTTTGCCGATGACTTCAGATCTAATCCTAACGACATATGTGAGGACCTTAAAATGACCCGCCAAAAGCTTAAACCATATTATGACCATTTGGGGTGCAAATCTGTGTCAGAAGGTGCTTTTAAGGGCAGTGTCATGACTCTTCCAGCCCCGCTCAAGTTCCCAAAGGATGTTACAAGAAAGCGGCGACGGCAATAGGGCTTTATCTCAAGGAGAAACCAATGGCTATTCATCTCACAAATGGCTTGCATTTCATAAATGGTTGGAAAAAGGCCTCTGAATTCCAGTACTCCCAATCGAAGGCAAGTTAAAGGAATCGATGCTAGAGGCCTGATTTTGCAATGTACTGGAATTGAAAAGTTGTTCAGTGTTTTATTTCATTTTGTTTTTGGTTGCCCATCGACATTGTTGTCAAGAAAGGAAACATGTCATCTATGTATTGATAAATATTTGAAGCCCTGTACAAGTGAATGTATTGAAATGAACATGGTGCACGTTTGGAAAATCCTTTTGGTGGTTTGGAAAATGAACATGGAACATGTTTTCTCTCTCCTCTGTTATGCTTCGTTTCATTTTGTTTTTCGTTGCCCGTCGACATTATTGTCAAGGAAACATGTCATCTATGTATTGATCAATATTTGTGTACCTGAATGATTGAATGTATTGACATGCTTCCTTTTGGTAGTTTGGAAAATGGATGGGACATTATTGTGAAGGAAACATGTCATCTATTTATTGATAAATATTTGTCTACCTGAATGATTGAATATATTGACATGCTTCCTATCTGTAGTTTGGAAAATGAATATGGAGCACTGACATGTTTCCTTTTGGTAGTTTGGAAAACGAACACATGCTTCCTTTTGGTAGTTCGGAAAATGAACATGAAGCATGGTTTATTCGATTGAAAAAAAAACCCTCTGTTAACTTTGTATTGCAGAATTGCCATACATACTGCAGCCGATGTATCTCACTGTTGCATTAAAACTGTGACAATTCACAGCTCAACAATCAACATGTCACAGATACATACATTAGTGACCTGTATGTAAAAAGCAACTGCGAACCAGTTTTACTTACCAAGTTACATCAGCTCATAAACATAGGTGAAATCCGCTAGGGCAACAGGCTTATATGAAATCATTCCGTAATGGCTACAGAAATGTAAGAACGCAGTATCAATCTTGGACAGATTACACCACCAATCTAAACTTTGTTCTACATCAATCGATGAGACTGACCTTCTAAACCACACAGTAAACTGGTAAGGACTAGTAGTTGTCATTCAAGAGTCCTTTTGTTTCGTTGCTAGTATACAAGGCATTATTTTCGCCCTGCCCAGGCTGCTCGACTTAGGATTTCTCCGCCACGTCACCACCTGCCTCACTATCTGCTCCAGTTGTGGTCTTGTGGCTCTCATTGGCAGAAGGCTCTGAGCTCACGCCAGCCGTTGTGTCCTGCTGCTTGCTTACTCGCCCGTCAGCTGGGATAGGTGGTGGCTGCTGCAGCTCCGCTGCCCGGGCAGGGTCAGCCTGCATAGGCTGCTGCATGCCGTTGATGGTAGCTGGTCTCATGACCATCTGTCCAGGGAATGTAAGAGCCTGCGCTTGCTGCTGCTGAAGCTGTTGCTGCTGCTGCTCTTGCATCTGCTGTGGGGTTAATGGAGTTCTTGGAGGGAACATTGGTACTTGTGACATGTAATGCCCGGCACCTGGCACTATACCAGGTTGCATCATCTGTATGCAAAGAAATGAAAATTTAGGTGACTTAAGCAAAGAGCAGCAACTGAAAGGTTACTGATTTCAACAGAGCTAACCTGAGGGCGACCTGCAGGGTTTTGTGGTGGCTGGGGTTGGGCATCAGCAATCGCAGCCAGGTACAAGAGGTTCTTTTGAAGTTGAGCTTGATACCTAGAAGTCCACAGAATGCAAGATATAATGTTATTAAAAATACATTGTGAATATGATAGCAATTACATATAAGACGTTAAGTCATGAATAAGATTGAAAGTACATATTACAAACATATCATTTGTCCTTCTGAAGTTTCAATGCATCAATAATGTACGAATCGAAAATGTCCATGTATCCTTCTCAACTGAGAGCTGAAAGTAGTATGCAAAATGACGGCAAAATGACTTAGCACATCAATAGATCAGAATTTTAGACAGCATATGGTTAAACTAATTCAAACAGCCTTATCAATTTGACAGATATAAACTAGTACAGCAAAATGAGGTACCTCACAACTATATCAGAATTTAGGACAACCTACGATAAACTAGTACAGCAAAATGAGGTATCCCAGAAAATAATTCAGAAAGATACTTACTGAGCACATTCAGCCAACTTTCCTAAGTTCTGATTTTCCAGGATGGCCAAAATAAGTTGCTTATTTTCGTCCAAATACTGCAAAAGGAAAATTCAGTTTGTGTCAGTAAACTTTAATAAGTGAATGATGACATAGACTAGTGTTTGGCTTATGCATAGTCATGAAGCGACCCCTTTACCTTCTCTGTGAAAGAATTGTGCAAGTGGTTTCATTTAAAAGTTTAGAAAACTGATTTTCCATTTTTCCTGCAGTTATGCTCAGCTTCTTGAAAGCCAAGCTTAATTGTACAGTAATTCCAGAGTTTGGTTGCGAGTTTCAGACACCAACACATTGTAGAGGATAGTACATGATTGCTAGCATGTCACAGCTAGTAACCAGGTCAAGATAGTGTAGCCTAACAAACCACATTATCTGTGAATGGAAGACTGTCAAAGCAGATATTATTATACCAGCAGGCCACATTCCATGGCAAAGAGAGTTTTGTCCAAGAATGATTAAGCACGGTTGACAGAAGAGCGTTGCTGGACAATGATCGACTGACGACCGTGCTAAGAAAGGGGAAATTCCTAAAACCCATCTGCAAAGATGGGGTTTGTCAAAACCACCCTACAACTTTTGTTTTTGTATTCTAGCACCTGCATCTCTTCCTACGTATTTACCCCGTAACGCCATTGACCACACGGCATGCTGCTTGGGTGGCATCTAACATGGCATGATGACTTCTAGGGTGGCTCATAGCACCTCCATAACATTTAATCTGACCTAGCACTCCATTGTTTGCACTCTCTACTCATGCACTTTGGTGCTCATCTCGAAGAATTCATTAAAAAGGAGTTGCAGGTCAGAATGAATTGTCACAAAGATGCACGAAGTTACACTACAATTCACCATATCATGCTGGAATGCACGCAAGCAGCATATCATTTCAACAGCCTTAGGAGGTAATTTGACACATAGGAAGACAACCAGTGTTACAATGGGAAAATTGAACTTGTAGGTGTTCTCCAAACAAACCCCAAATGCAGATGAGTTTTAGCAATTTCCCGTAGTAAAAGTGACTTCAGACCGGTAAGCCAAAGTGCCAAACTGCATGGCAGATGACCAAGGGCCCAGTTAGCTGCCCCACCACAGGGCAATGTAAGCACAGGCTTAGAACCTGTGCCACATGGCACAGGACTGGCTAATTATAGTGCCAAACTGCATAGTAGAGGAACAAGGGCTAGTTAGCCGCCCCACCACAGGGCAATAAAAGCACAGGCTGAGAACCTGTGGCACATGGCTGGCTAGGGCCTCGTTTAGATCCCCGACTCGGGGTGGCCAAATCTGCACAGTGCCACCCCCGAGCACTGTAGCATTTTTGTTTTTTTATGGTAATAATTGTCCAAATCTTGATTAATTAGGCTCAAAATGTTCATCTCATAAAATACAATAAAACCGTGCAATTAGTTTTTGATTTCATCTACATTTAGTACTCCATGCATATGCCGACATTTTGATGTGACGGTGAATCTTCTTTTTGCATAGTGAAATTTAAGGGTGAATTTTGGTATCTAAACAAGGCCTAGTTATAGTGCCATAGCCTCTGCCAAAAATTCAAAACTGAATATTTAAATGGCAAGTTATAGTGTCATTGCTCATATGGCCTTTGACCAAAACTCAAAACTGATATTGGAATGCATGTCATGATCCCATTGCTCACTTAGACTTTGCTAAAATTTCAAAGGCATATTACCCACATTTTTCCATTATACTAAAAATAAAAATGGCTCTCAATGACACATTATGGTTCATCACGCATTTTTGGCATTTGCCAAAAGTTAAAATTGATATATAACACATTGTAGTGCCAAAGGCGTTCAATGATTAGGCACTAAGCACAAACGTAGAGCATCAAAGGGGCTCCACCACAACACGGCACTAAACACAAACGTATTGCTCTAAGCCAAATTTGATTAGGTGAGCGTAGCTCTTCAAACCGCCACAACACGGCACCTAACTACTCCAAACAGCCAAAGCACGCCACCAAACTACTGTTACTCACTGATTGAATAAAGCTCTCGATCCAAGAATCTGCTATTACAGTACTGCTACCCACCGATTGACCAAAGCACTCAATCCAGCAATCTGCGATTACCCCTAAATGGGAAAGGTACAAGGACGCCCAATCTTGCCCTAATCAAACAGCCGAAAAGATCCAATCTTTGATTGAAATCAATCCCTCGAAACGCGCCGCCATGGGGAGCAAGGGTGAGATGGATGAGTCGGCGGCGCGCGGTCGAGAAGGCCCAGGAGAAGGCACGGCAGGCGCAGTAACCATCCGAGCGAGGAGGAGAAGTACTCGTCCGTTTCTTGGCGAAACGAGCTGAGGCGGCCGGCGGACTTAATCAAGGCACGGCGAAGAAGGCGTGGGGGCGGCTCGTACCTTTTGGATCTGCTCGGTGGTTATGCCGGCCGCCGGGGGTGCCGCCGCCGCAGCGGGCGCCGGCGGCATGGACATCTGCTGCTGCATCGCCGCTGGCTGCCGGAACGGGTGGGTGGGGCGTACCTTGCTTCCCTCGCCTGCTGTTGGATGTCTCTGGACTCTGGAGTAGGTGAAAGAGGGGCTGTGGTGCCGGGAGCCGAAAGAACTTGCTGCAGAGGGGACTCCACAGTTTGGTAGCGACTAGCGAGTGCCTGAGAATGGAAAGCACAAGAGAGACGAGGAAAGAAATTACGAGTTTGCCCTCCACTGAAAAGAGAAACTAAAATACCCCTGAATGAATGATGATATTTTTGCTCTTCCAAATGCTTCTAGAGAGCTGGTAGGATGAATATCTTGACAATTTGTGTAGGACTAGTAATCTTCTTATATTATGACATATCCTCAAGATTCCAAACCATGTGTTAATGTTGCTAGTATAGCCCGCTTAGCTGTTTAGGATATATCGAAGATATTTGTGTCCATATATAATTTAGCCGCTATAGTTTACTATAGCCTCGTTTATCTCTATGATTGACTATTTTAGATGTCATTCATTAAATGTTGTAGCTAGAGATATAAAATATTGCTTACCCCCCACAAATGATGATATTTTGCTCTTCCAAATGCTTCTAGAGAGTGAAATATGAAATTCTGGCATGATGAATATCTTGAAAATTTATGTCGTAGGACTAGTTTTCTTGTATTTACCCATGGGAAAGACATTTTCACTCATGCGTAGTCAATGTTTGGTGGATGATTTGTGGTGCTAATTTTGTACTACAAAGTTGCACGGTGAGCTATGATTGCCAAACGTTGTCAATTGTGAAGCAAACACTGGCTTGGGTTCTTGCTGCTCATAGAATTGTAGTATGGCTATCTTTGGATTAGAAATGAACCAAATATAACTTTATACTTCACTTTGTTTTCAAATACTTGTGTCCAAGACACACAAACCAATACACTTATTTAAAATTTTCCCGTAATATATTTTTATCCTATTATCGATACACATTAGCGCATTATAGATGCACATGAATGAAATCTCTAGAAAAGACTTTGGTTGGTGCCTAACATTGGCATACCTAATTCTAGACAAAATGTAGTTGCCAAAGAAAGTGTGGCGAACAAAATCGAAGCACGACTAACGTGTGACATGGCATGGCAATGTCAGGCGTGAAACAAACATGTTGTTTCGAAGCACCAAGCAAATTTAACTTTTCGCATGGGTTCACAAAGGAGACAAGGAAAAACAAGATTTGCTGACAAGTTTTTTACCAAACAAAAAAAGGTGAGTTTGAGTACCAAGTATTCGAATGAACATGGAGAGAAGTATTTCCTTTTGTCCATGTCTTGTATACATGCTCGTCCAAAGTTTGTGTCCTCATATTTCTATTCTAACTTCTAATCTGAAAGAGAAAACTGGCACCATTTGGTTTCCATCTGGATCAACATAATATCACCTTGGTTTCTAGTACTACTCCAGTATCTATCTCAGCATAGCAAGTTCATGACAACATGCCTTGCGAAGGCAAAGACATGCTAAAAAAATGAGTGGACGACGACAGCATGTCTTTGTTGTTAGCATCGATAAATAGACTAATAGGAGGATTCCAAAAGAACAAGAATTTGACCTGATAAAATAGACGGCCATTTGTATGAAGATTACCAAATTTAATTAGCTTATGCAACATACATCAGTACAAAAAATAACTTAAACCCTTTTCGAGTGCTTCCATCAGAGAAAAAAATGTAAATAATAAATCACACACCAGGACACTACGTTGCAGGCTTGCAGCATTTTTGTGAGGAAAATTCCTCGTGCAATAAATAAATACCAAGAAAAAGGAGGGGCAAACCTGTCTATGTTTACCGTTGTTGGCACGGTAGCAGTTGCAACAGTGTCCTGAGTCCAGACTGTTTGAGTGGTAGATGGAGTAGAGAGTAGGCAAGCACTGTCCTGGCATGCGACCTTGACAGTAGTGAGCACTCAGCAGCGCGTGAAAGGTGAATCGCATGACTCCATGTGATTCTACTGTGATGATGCATGGTAAAAAGTTTACGCACCCCTTTTTGTTTGGTTTGGTTTATATATTTATTTATTTTCCCTGTGTTCTCTTTGTTTCTCTTGTAAGTATGGTCAAACGAGGGGAAATATTATTGCCTTAATAAAAAAGGGCTTGTAGCCTCTTGGTCAGGGATGAAAACGGTATGGATATTTTCCGACCGTATTCGAGACCGAATTCGTTTAGAGAGGTTTTAATCTGTCCGTATCCGAGTCCGGATATTTAACATCCGATATCACCGTATTCGTATCGAATATTTAAATCATATATTTATGATGTCGATATCCAATCGTATTCTATCCGACATTTTTTATATTATCCGTATTCGAATCCGAATCCTAACATAAATATGAAAACAAATACGATATCAGTGATATCCGTCTGTATCTGATCCGTTTTCATCCCTACCTCTTGGTTACAAGAGCCTTAGTAGAGCGTCGGTAAATAGGGCAATGCCATGTCAGAAACAAATTGGCATCACTCTCTGTAGGTGCACTCATATGTTCAATAATTGTAGTTTATCTTTTCTTCATCTTTAGTTTATCCAACTTTCAAGTTAGATCAGGTCATAACCTATTCAAGCAAGGATGTTGTGTTCCTTGTGGAGAAACCTGCCACCCAGATTCAAGTCATCTCGATTTGGCACGTGTGCTTACATTTTCCTAGATTTATTTTAGGATTTAACGGTGCTATACTTTCAGTGGTAGACAACGTCCCCGTCGACAGCGAGACGCCTGTGTTGACTTCATGAATCTCGAGATCTGCCGGCTCAATTCTTCGGATATGCTCATAGGGGTAGGGTTCGCGTACATGTGTTCCTAGGGTGAGTGTGCGTGCATGTTATAGACTTCGACGTTGTATTCTTAAAAAAAAGCCCCACCTTTTCAAGCAAAGTTTCAAGAAATGTTGAATTTCTAAGGGTCTGTTTGGAATGGAGGATTTCCAAAGGAAAAACAAAGGAATGAATCTCATAGGAAAGTTTTCTCACCTTGTTGTTTGGAACAAAGGAAACCTGCATTCCTTTCCAAAGGAAAGGATAACCTTTGCTTTACAAGACATAGGGAAAGAGCATTCAAGGAAATCTAAAGGAAAAAAATTTCTATAATGTTTTCTCAAGTTCTCAAGCACGGAACCTTGCTTCCTGGGCACAAGTGATATTTTTGTTTCCCTGCAATCCAAAAGTCCTAAAGTTTCTATTCATGTGTTTTCAAATCATGTAGTTTTCTACTTTTTGCTCTATTTGATTCCTGTGTTTTTCTCTATTCCTTTGTTTTGCATTTCTGCTTTCCAAACATGCCTAAAAAATAAAAAATAATATTTTTTTAAGGAAAAGAGAGCTTTATATATTACTGAAACCACATTGCAATTCCGAGCAATCGATTGCTCAACACTACAAACCGATAGAGCTGAACTCTTTTAGTATTCTTCACCAAATGACGAGCACGTGGGCTACACACTCTCTTATCGTGGACAATTCTCCTCTCAGATAAATTGCTTAGTATTTATAACTAGAGGATCTATAACATGTCATTGATGTTAAAGACCATTCTTTGCTAAAAAATACCAACGTAGGAGAAGCTAGGTAGCATTTTATATTAAGAAAAAATAGACACTAAAATTTGCCTTGACGAGAACTTGAACCTAGGATCATTATTTGCTCATGTATGGCGTAAACTTTGGTTCTCTCAAACTAGATCGGTCGCATGTTTTGTGACCCCAGTTGT